>CBVK0100228145.1:0-25773 GCA_900067695.1 Picea abies | reverse complement strand
CCTCAAGCAAATGGAACAGTGGAAGCCTTTAACAAGATCCTCGAGAATGCACTGACAAAGATTTGCAATGTTAATAAGGACGATTGGGACTTAAAGATACCAACAATACTGTGGGCATACAAGACCAGATGCAAAAAATTGACAGGGTAGACACCAGTCAGATTGGTGTATGGGTAGGAAGCAGTGGTGCCATTAGATTTTTTGGTACCTTGTATGCACGTAGCAACAATTACCAACATGACAGGGAGAGGCACAATACATGAAATGATAAGTCAGTTGATGATCATGGAGGAAGATAGGATTCTAGTAGGGTTTCACCAAGAAGTACAGAAAGAAAGCAACAATGCTTGGCATGATAGACATATCAAGACGAAAAATTTCAAGGAGGGAGACTTAGTCTTGGTATATGACAGTAAATCTCTTCAACATCCATGAAAACTCAGAATGCATTGGTTAGGACCATACGAAGTAAAGACTATCTCAGATGGGGGAGCTATATAGTTTAAGGATTTAGGAGGAACATAACTCAGAGGGATGATCAATGGGAGTCGATTGAAGCTATATAGAGATAGTCGACCTTCTATCACTTAAAAAAAACAAAACTAAGCACAACAACAGATGGGTTACCGCGCTGGACATCAAAAGGTAGCAACAAAGGGGTTACGCGTCGAAAAGAGAACGTTTACACACACTCGAAAACATTAGCACGACAGAGAAAGGACCAACAGTCATGAAAAGGCGGAAATAACAGAAATGGCAGGTATGAAAAATAGGTGCCAATGGATGGCGACTATCAAAATTGAATGACAAGAATGATTGACGGGACGTTGCATTAATCGCGCCAACTGGCGACGACAAGAGAATTCAATGGCAAGTACGCGGGAAGCACCAGTTCATTCAAAACGCAAAGTCGGTAACGTCTCCGAGAAGTTTGACACGATTCCTATACAAGGTAAGCACGCGGGGATTGAGAGGGTTATTGTGAAAATTATAGAGCGATAGAGTATACAACGAGTTTGCAAGAGTTACAGAGAAAAATGATCTCGACAAAGAACAATTTTACCACTGTGGCACCACCCAAGCTAGGAGCGTCGAGCCAGGCTTGCAGACGACCTTGAAGCAACCTCAGAGCACCTCAACAGCGACAAGGAAGCGAACAACAACCACATCGGCTTCCATAATTCGTCAACTTGGACGAAATCTTGTCGCCGAATATGGAACTAGGAAGCCCCACACTAGTGGTGGAGGAAACCCAATAGACAACACTAGTGGGCATGGATATCGATATGGTGGAGGAAACCCAATAGACAACACTAGTGGGCATGGATATCGATATGTCAGAAGTAGGTCAGAGCCAACAGACCCAGGATGCAGGAAATCCTTCGCGCTTTGAAAACCCTGAAGAAGCCCCGAGGGTTAATGGGACTGTCTCGAACCAGGCAGAGATGAACACACCAGAAAGGTCACACACAACCACACTAGAGCAACCATAGGAGGGCATAGTAGAAGATGTCATCGACCGGGCATAGGCGTATGCAAAATAGAGAATAATGGAGGTTGGAACCTAGAGTCAACCACCACAGTAGGGCAAACATCCAGTAGCAATATCACCGCACAGGCAGGCCACCAAACATCCAGTAGCAATATCACCGCACAGGCAGGCCACCACAACCATAGTCTTACCGTGCATTCCGGAAGGGGTGAGTGTCACGGGTAACCTATTAGGCCACGTGGAAAAACTACGGTACTCAGATCACGATGTGACCGACACAGAAAAGTTTCCAGAGTTTGCAAAGAAGGTTTACCTGGATACTGTGGGTATAGGACACTTCAACGAGCCAATTAACCAACCAAAATAGTGGGAAGACGAACTAGCCAAAACCGAGATTCTAGGCCTGTTAGAGATCCTGCACTTTGGAAGGGGTCAGGACGTAAGCAACTGCATCAAGCAGCTAATGACACTTACCCACAGAGGATACCTATGGGTGGAAAAACATGTATTAATAGACATAGAGCTCATTACGTATATTACAGGGCTGCCATCTTGGGGGGAGACACCTGCGCAGTTCCTCGATGACAAAACGAAGGAGAAGGCACTGGCCGAGGAAATGAAGAGTTCCTCGATGACAAAACGAAGGAGAAGGCACTGGCCGAGGAAATGAAGAAGACGTATGGTACATAAAGAGGATCACGCAGAATCATAATTAAGCGCATTAGTGATGCAACAATAAGGATGGCCACAAAAATCATGGCGTACAAGTTACTCAGGAAGTGTCGTAAGGAGGAAGTCCCTACTGGGGTCGTCGCAGCTGCAACACAATGTGTGGGGGACACTATACTCGACTTTGCCCCGTACTTGTTAAATCTATTCCTGGAAGACTGCAAGGATGCGCAGGACTTGGGGACAAAATTTCACTATTCTTGGCTACTCGTCGTGATCGCCTTGGTCAAATGGAGGGAGCCTAAGTATACATACTTTTCTGAGAGATGCACTCGTTGCCATGCAATGTGATACCTATCATTGGGGAGCACTTCAGACCTTAAAAACAAAAGTGTGAATGCAGGCATGTTCACAGGGTATTACAATGACTTGCAGGAAAGCATTGTTAACACTTGGTGGATTATGCCAGAAGTGATCGTGCAATATCAAGGCATAGCCAACTTTAAAGCGACTAGGCATGCAGTATGGATCCAAGCACAAAAGTATCTCGAGAATGAATGGCTACAACTGCGGTACTGCATCAAGGAAAAGGACGTAGAAATGGCCATCAAGGATTGGCATGATGACTGGAAGGTTCCAGACATGAATCAAGAGATGTCCACGAATAAGGAGGGTGATGTAGGGCAAGAACATACACTTATAGGAGACAAAACGACGCCTAAGAAGCCAAATTTAGGTCAGAAACTGACACAACAAAAGAAAGGGGGTGCGTCCAAGAAAGGTACCCATGCGGGGAAGAAAAACAACACCCAGGCATTGCAGGAACAAGAAAAAGAGGCTGAGACAACATAGTGGACCACATCAAGTGCTACTCAAGAGGAGTAAGGCCAGACCAAGAGGCCAATCATACAAATGGGGGGTGCGCGCAAGAAAACTAAGGCACACAAAACGCCACCAGAATATACAATCACTAAGGACGATGCAAACCTCATGGCCCAAATGGTCCAGGACCGAACAACGGAGGATTTTGACGAATCCCAGTGCCAAAGGGACATGATTCAGGATGAGCTGGATGACATGAGGTAGCTCCTCGAGGAGATCATAGAAACATAAAGGGTGGGTAGAGGAATAGAGTCACTCCCCGCAACATCATAGGTAGGAGACAAGGATAAGTCGAGCGAGCAAGATAGGATCCATATGACAACATAGTCGAGCTTGACATTTTATGTTACACCCAGCATGCTACGCATGGATGAAATTGTGGGCCATACACTCTTGAAATATCTGGCCCAAATACAGTTGGTAATGAGGCAGATACCAACCAAGTCATTGTATAAACTGCAAGTCAACGTTGTGCAAAAGGTACAGTTGCGTGCACGCACAAACACAACAAAACTGTAACAGACGAAGGACAACAAAGAAGCGTTGGAGTTGGTGCAGATCACTAAGCGCCTCAAAGGAGTACAAGATATAAATAAGCTGCAAGCAGAACTCATAGCCGTGTAGACATAGAAGAAAAAGCGACAAGCTCAAATGGAACATCTCTAAGAGCGCGCAATAGAGGTCATTGCACATGCAGAAAAGGGAAAGAATAACATGGCACAAACTTAGGGAGAGTTCGCAAAGATGATCAACGAGGACATTACAATGCAAGTATTGGATGCACTCAGAGAAAAGACTGCTCAGGCTCAAACACAAGCAAGGGAACTCACAAAGAAGTTCCATGCTCTCACAGGAGCCGTTGAAGAAGTGCATAAGGTTTAGGTGGCTCAGGACGAGCCACATGTCAATATTGGGCCTTGTTGGATGTAGGGATAATGAGGAAAAATGTTATTTTGGGAAGAGAAGCATGCAAGGAGGAAAGGACAGCTGGAAAGAAAATCAAATTGTGTAAGGGAAGCAGGCAAGGAGCACACGAAAGGAAGACCTAACGACGCTAGGTTTAGGGTTTTTGTAATGTATTGTAATGGATGGTGAGCCAAGAATATAGATAGGTAGTACTTAGGAGAAGAGAAGGACCGATCAGACGAGAGGGGGGGTCGACCAAGGAGAAGGAAGTTGTAAGAATTGTAGGAGTCACTAAGTTGGTGAGCTAGGGAGGTAGTGAGCAAGTCGATTCTGAGGGTTACATCGCAGGCTGAGGAGCCTAGTGCGATTTAGTCAGCCTCATAGGGATCGAGGGGCCTGTGGAAGAGAGTAAGACCTAAGATTGTAACACATGTGCGACGTGATATATTACCGCACCATAATAAAATCTTAAGAGCCAGATCTTTGTGGACGTAGCACCTATGTTATGTGAATGATTGTATGCGTCCTTATTGTTGTTAAATGATGAATGCTAGATGAATGAGTTAACTAGTTAGATCAAGTATTCCACATGCATGAATATAATGATTGTTATAATTGACTATTAGATTGAATGAATCAAGATTACAGATTACAACTGTGAATCTGCACTCATTCCTAGGTTGCAAACACCCGAGTATTGCAGCCACCCATAGAGCTATCTCAGGTGAGACTGCGTAGTACATTCTGTGTGCTGCGTTGCCTTCTGGTCTACCAGAGGGGTCGATAGTTTTAAAGGGATTTTGTTGGGATCTGATCAAATCTGAACCAGGTCAATCTATGATAGTAAGGTAGGATCTAAATAACCCATAAAGAATCCTAAGGGGAAAAGACAAAGACCAATATAAGAGTAAGAAACCAACATGATGGTAATGTCATACCACTAGATATTCATGGACATGATAGGTTGGCTTGTGATGAGACCTCCTATCCTCCAACTAACCTTTTTTAAGCATTCTTAATAATATTTTTTGTGGGTCCCTCTTTTTCTCAAAGATAAGCATTTCGTTGCTTTCTTGGGTGATCCTTGGGCGAAGAATCTAGAAGGTTCATACATAGGATTTTATCTTTTACCCAAAATCAATCCCTCTGGGCCTTCAGGCCTTTCTTCCCACGGAATGAGGGACAACCCCTTCTTGGGTCAATACACCCTAAAATCTCAAGAGATAAGGAAATGGGGGAAATAGCAATGGAAAGTGGTAAGTATGGCCGAGAATGGTATTATGGCTCTTCAAGGGAGTTCCTAGTAGAAAACCCATCCCCAAGTAAGACCACTTACTAGGGCACAATGCCAACCACCAAGGTGAAGCAAGGCAAAAGGCATAATGTCCAAGCATATATCCTGAAATCTAAGGCAATCTAAGATACAACATACTTAAATGCCTCAAATATTGAAACGATGTTCACCATAATACTGATTTGTACCTCATGGATCAAGGCCCATTTCCTTTCGGAAGCCAGCTAGTATGGTGAATGCCATCTTAAAATCTATGACCTCTGTGGTGGTGAGAAAGGTCTCCATCTGTGCAAAAGGATATTGCTAGTCATGTAAGCTCTCAACACTCCATATCTGCAACATGAGGGCCTTGAGACATAATCTCCTTAGTTATGCACAAAATGGGGATAACAGTTCCAAGTCCAAGCAATATAATCTTCTTCATAACTAAGAGTGATTCCACTACTTCTCAACATCAACAAGTAAGAGTTCCATTCCTGAGCCATGTCACCATCTAGATAGAGATCAACAAAAACCAACCAGTCCTAGGATCTCAGTATATTTAACAGAGAAGAATGATCAACATGTGCAAGTGAAAACAACTTCAGAGAATTTAAATGAAGAATGGGGGCTGACGAAAGTTTAAAGGAAAATCCACTTCCTACAGATGGATCCTCCCCAACTAGAACTCATGTTCCATTTCCAACAGACCAAGCAAGCCAGTTTTTTAACAGGGGGAAAGAATCGATAAAATATCTCCAGAAATTTGAAGCTATAGGGAAATTGTACCTCTCCAAGCGTAGCCAGAAAATCACATCCAAACCCTTAAGGTATTTCTTTGAAATAGCTTTACTCCACAAGCCAGAGCCGAATAGAGCCCTCCAAAGGGATTTTATAGCAAGTGCCTGAGCAAACCAATGTATATTCCGAATACCCCAACCACCAAAAGCTTTTAGTTTGTTGCTCAAATCCCAGTTGACAAGATGAAACCCCAAGTATTTTCTAGCTCATTTCCAAAGGAAATTTGAGAAGATATGGTGAATATTTGTCATAATTTTAACAGGAACCTTAGCTAAGGTGAACCAATAAACCAATAAGTTTTTTAAAAAAGACTTAATTAAAACTAGTCTTCCACCTAGTGAGAGCCACATAAAAGTTCAATGACCTAATCTTTTCTCAAACTTCTGTAAAACCCAATTCCAGTTAGAAACCCTATAGTCATTTGGTTTCAAATGGAACCCTACGTACTTCATTCCACAATCAAGTGAAACTACAAGAATTCCAAAAATTCCTTCAATCGTTGTCAACTTTTCAGCTTCCAGATTGCTATAAAGAAAGCAAGATTTATGACTGTTTACCTCCATCCCAAAATCTTGGCAGAACATAGATAAAAAAAATTAGCACTTGTAACACAACCCACGATTCATTGTGCCACCTCCAATTTTAGACCAATTTGGATCAATATCATCCTGAGAAAATTTCAGCTGACTCTGTCATAAGCTTTCTTTAAATCCAACTTCAATATTGGTGTTTTCATCTTTTTATACTTTGTTGAATGCATACACTCCTGGGAAATACCTACAACATAAAAAAATTATCTCGTCTTTCAAAAAACCAAAATTTTCCTCTGAAATACATGAGGCTAATTTATCTTTTAACCTGGAAGCGATTATTTTAGAGATATCTTTGTAAACAAAGTTACATAATGCAATAGGCCTATAGTCATTGAAGGATACATGTTTCAATTCTTTCAGAATAAGTGATACAAAGGTAGCATTCAAAGAGCCACATACCCTTCCAGTACTCCTTGATTCCTCAACTGCAACCAACAAATCTTCCCCCAAAATATCAAAAAAATGTTATAACAAATCCTATATCCATCCATCTAGGCCAAGAATTTTATCCTTTGGAATTATCTCAACAATGTTTTCAACCTCCTGAAGGGTAACCTTCCTCCCCAAAGCATTGCTTTCTTCATCCAAGAAAAATCTTGGAACGTCTTTTATCACTTGGATTTGTGTAAGGGCATCTTCCTTTTCCTTTGCTCTATAGAGATGCTTAAAATAATTATACACTACTTTCCCAATCTCATCCTGTGAAGACTATGGGTTTTCTTCCAGATCCTCTATATCCCAAATAGTGTTAATTTTTCTTCGATGTTCTACATATTTGTTGAAAAATTTCATGCTTTTGTCTCCACTTTTTAACTAGACAGCTCTTCTCTTAAAGCGCCGAAATTCTTCTTTAATTTTGAGAATCTCAGCCTTCCTATCTTCAAGAGAGTAGATTTGTGAAGGACACTTTAGGAAGACTTCCTCTAGTTTTTGCTCAAGATCCCAGAGTTCATCTTGGACCTTATTTCTTTTCTCTTTTTGCCATGAAACCACTGCTTATTTTAACTTTTTAAGTTTGGCCACAATCAAATTCATAGCTAAAGGGTCCTTCCATGACTCCATAATATTCGAAGTTGAACGAACCAACATAAAGAAATCAGGTTCCAACAACCACGCGTGATTAAATTTAAAGGGATATGTCCTTAAGTCCATCAAATTGTAAACATACATGATTAAGATCTGTAAGAAAAGTATTAGGGACCCATGACTTGCATCTGACCAAACTCCCCAACAATGATTCACTCATAAGAAACCTGTCTAACCTCTTTGAGATACCATCATAACCTAATCGACCATTTCTCCAAGTTGGAGTGATTGTTCCCGGAATGATGTCCTCTAAGCCTGTTGAATTAAACACAGAAAAAAATAAGTCTGCCAACATATCTACTCTAGCACGATCTCCCCAAAAATCCCTAGAAGATAAAGTAAAATTGAGATCACCACCAATAATTATGCCATCTTCCCTTAAAAAACTGATGTCCTCTAGAGGCTTCCAGAAATTAGTCATGTCTTTATAAGGACCATAACAATTCAAAAGTTTAACTGAGATAGAAATTTCCTTTAGTCTACCTTCTAGGAATAAATTTGAAATTATTGGAAGTCGGAAATCATCGGGTTCCAACCCAAAATCAACCCCCCAGAAAGTACAAATGAATCAACTACAACACAATCTGAGTTGGGGCAACACTTCAAGAAGAATTCTTTTACTTTTTCACTATCCACCATTGTTTCCTGAAAGAATATAATGTCAGGGCTAACATATTGTATTAACCTTTTAGGGTTAACAGTTTTTGGGCACCCCCCACCCCTCGCAAGTTTAAAGAAAGAATTATCATTATTAAGCCCCCATAACGAGCTCCTGTGCTCTAAGTTCCCTGGGGGAAGAAGGAGGTTCAAGTTGTAAAGAAACATAAATAGAATTGAAAGGTGCTAAACCTCCTTCAATAACACTTGATTCCTTTTTAGAAAAAAAAATCACAGTCCTCTTTCTGATAACATTGGATCTGTCACCAACTCTTTTTGAAGCCTCCACACAATTGTAAACTTGAAGGGGGGTTTTGGAAAGAACTTCTTTGTATGAGAGAATCATATCATTACAACTAATAGTCATACCCTGAGTACCATTTTAAAAAATCTCTTTATCGACGCTCATTCCTCCTGAATGGGTACCCAAGTCATAATTTCCACTTAAAACATCATCCAAAGCTTTATAAGGTAGTCCTGAAAAACACCTACAATGATTCACTCCTAAAACCTCTTCAAAAACATTATGAAAAACATATCCTTCAGGGGAGGCTTCATTTGGGGAAACCCTAGTTAGGTCCCAACTCTTTAGTGGGGAAAAACCCAAAACCTTATGAGACAACTTTTTCCTCGGGGAAGGGTCCTCAAATTTCTTCAAAACCAATTCCTAGAAACCCCCGAAGATCTCCACAATCCAATATTTATGTTTTTAAAGAGAACTTATATTATCTTTTGATAAAGAATTGAAAAAGGAGGGAAAGAAGGTTTGCATCTTACCAATGAAGGAGTTCCAATCAAAACAACAAGGAGAACCCGAGTCTGGTTGTGAAAATGAGGAAGCCTTATGTGGAAAGATACCTTCACTATCCATGTGTGCCTTGTCCTTATCCAAATATGGGCATTTTGATTTCAAGTGTCTCACCTGTCGGCAGTGATGACAGTGAAACAACTCCCAACAAAAATCTAAAAGCTGAATGAAGGAGCTACTGTCAGTTATGATTTCAGTTTCTTCAGGTAACCCTAACTCCAGGTCAACTTACACTAAGATCCAGACCAATCTATTGTTATTCCATCTTAATGTATGTTCATTAAAAAACACAAATTTCCCTACCGAGTTTGCTATTTCCACAAAAAATTGTCACCCAATATTATATCAGGAAGTCTAGGAGGAGAATCCAAAAAAATCTCTTCAAAAATGTCTCCAAAAAAGGATTGAATCCAGGTTCCCATCTTTTAAACATTAGGACCTTTATCGAGGATCCAAGGAACTTCAAAAATGTTTAAGAGAACCTCTTTCGACAGAAAATGAAAAACTATCCAATGGTTCGAAAGTAGAGTGAAGCGAGGACAATATCCCACCAAAGGCTTCCAAAAATCCTGAATCCACTGTTTTAAGTCGGGGATTTGTCATCTTCGTGTAGAAAAATTTACCCACTAAGGCCTTCGATGATAATCCTGCAACCTTATCCAAAGAAATATCCTTCCCCAACATATACAATGGCTTGCTATTGCATACCTTCAAGCTTTTCTGAATTTTTTTTGTTTGATGACTCCCCCTTTAGACGATACCTTCCATTTTCTTCTTTCTGAAGACCGTCTTCCTTAGATGAAAAACGAAGGGTTCCAACCTTCTCAACATATTTTTATATGCTTTTGTGCCCAAATACCACGTTCGGTTGATTAACCCTAGTTGATGCTATGCCTCCAACTCCTCTATTCTCCACATTCGATGTGACTCCAGTTTGTCTATGAAGCTATGGTAGAGACAAACCTGACCGTGTTTGTATGTGTCCGCCCAAAACCGAGCCACATTCATTCTTGTACATATTTTTATATGTTTCATCTGACTGAAAAAGACCTTCCTGGGTCCATAGTGCATCCTCCTCCTCCCAATTATACATTAAAACTCATGGACCGAAAAATGCAAAGGAGACTATGAGTTAAACCCCGGTATCCTTATAGTTGATGTTATACCTCCAACTCATCCGTTCTGCATCATGAAAACTTGAAAACCTCAGATAAAACTTGTTTTTATCATAATTTATGCACAAGTCACAAAGTAGTTGTTATAAGCGGTGAGAAAGTTAAAAGGATAATATTTGCCCAATGTTAAGGTTGGCCTCCACTACAAGTTGAGGGTAGGGGATTACGCGGATTCGGTTGGATCTAGAAGAAGGTAGTACTATAAGTTGGATGATGTGAAGTGATCTTTTAATTATATCACAAAGTGGGCAAACTATGATGATAAAAAAATTATATTATAATATGTACAATCATAAAGTTGTTATAAATGGAGAGCAATTTACTTCATATGATATATAAGTATATTAAAAGAGTGACATTTAGAAAACTTTTAGGTAAGACCAGGTTTGTTTTAGGAAACTGACTTTCGGTTCTATCCTCCATGTGATTTCTTATAACACCACTTGTCTTCACTTTCTCTTGTTTTGTTGAACCCTTTGTAACCTGATTTTTTCTTATTTCTCGACACAAATGATAGTTGTAAACCTTTGAGAATGGAAGATATTGTTTTAATTCCTTTCTTTTTGGAACCTTACTTTGTGGTGGCATACATAGACCCTGAGTCTCCACTCACATAGACTAGGATAGGGGAAGAAACCCTACACAAGAGAGGCTAGTCGACGAGATTCTGTCCAATTTATTAACAACCATCATGATGGAGATATTCCTAGAGGCTTGAGCTTTAGAAGGAGAGGATTAAGATTTAGGTTGAACCCAATCAAATGTTTGGGGCAACTGCAGAGGTTAGAGCTACCAAGCATGAAGGTGATAAAGATATTGACATGAAGGAAAGCAAGGATGGTAGCAAAAATAATTTTATGAAAAGTAAGAAGGAGGCTGAGATCGTTGATGATGGTGATAAGAGTGGTGTTAATTTTTCAAAGAATATAAATAGTAGTGTTTATTTTGGAAGTATAACATAAATTGTTTTAATGGAAAATTGATTCATAATTTGACAGAGTGGAGAAGTAAGCTTATTTGATAGAATGGAGAAGTAAGCTTATTTGATAGAGTGGAGAAGTAAGCATTGAGTGACTTATTTGATAGCGTAGAGAAGTAAGCACTAAGTGACCGGTGTCCGTCTAATCCATGTAGATGTAGTTGGGAAAAGTGTAGGTATGTGGAATCCTTTGAAGACTCCAAAGTCCATCCACATCACCTCACATAACCTCCATATAGTGCTAAGAAAAAAACAATGCATACAAAATTAGTATTAATTAATAAACAAAGATGCAAATACAAACAAAATATCAATTGCGGAAGGTCGTGATGATGGACATGACGCATCAAGTTATTATAATACATAAATGAAGGATAGAAGATTAGGGTTGATCAAAAGGCCAAGATGGAAAGTACAATGAATATGTAGCTACCATGGGATTTATAAATGAAGTATATGTTGGATGTATATCATCATATAAACCATGTTTAAACAATTATAAATATTTTAACATTTATTTAATGGTATATCTTTATATATACATTTATTACACACATTTATTAGTGTGTAGCAAATATTTTAACATTTACTTAAATGTACATGTGTGGCAATAATAATAAATATGTGTATCGGTCTACCTCCATTTGTGACTGCTAACAGCTTCTTGATGCATGTTGTTGCATTCTTTCCTCTACCAAAATGTGGTGGGTTCAACAGACCTAAATGTACATGTGTGGCAATAATAATAAATATGTGTATCGGTCTAATAATAAATGTGTATAAAAAAGGCGAGTTTCACAACAGTGAGTTGAGTCTGTCATTCCTGTTTCTTTTCCTTCTTGGAAGGATGAGTAGCTCTAGTTGTTGGGAGAAACCCTTGCGTGGCTGTTGTCCATCGAAGATTGAAGGGTTCTTACAAGTTATGAGAACATTAATGAAACTAAATCAGATGAAAGTATAATGCATAATCCATGTTTGTAAGTATATTTTTTGCACCAAATATGAAATGATTTTGCCCCTTCCCAAGGCGAACAAGAATCTGAAGAGATAGTAGAAGATGCTGCTAGTGGTTGCGTCCAGAGAATTCGTGAGAATGATGTTTACAATGTTCTTGGTCCTCAGGGATCCAATGCATGGCATGGAAAACCCTAACTACATGGAGAACACAAAGAAGGATAAGAAGAGTAGCGTGGGTCGTGGCCTACAGATGATTGGAAACAACTTGCAATTTATTGCAGAAGAAATCATCCACTGTGTTGTTCTAGAAAATGATAGAGGCGGTGTGGCACAAAGTTTGAGGAGGAACGACTGGCGTGGAGGATAAATGTCGACGAGAACCGCTGACATAATTGCAGGTTATATGTGTTATGCATGGACATGTTACAGACAGACGAAGAATGACTCAAGGGAACACTCCCCTTAAAGAACACCTTCAACATAAAAATTCCTATGGCATAATAACTTGATGCAAGAGAAATATATAGATGTAAATAAAAGTGTGTAGTTGGATATAAGATGAATATATGTTCAATGGGAAGTAGTTATGTATACTAATGCGTTTAATGAATGAGAGTTTGATTGAAGAGTTGCACAATGATTAACTTAGATGATATTTTAGGCATGGGAAGACACAGTTTATTGGCAAAGAGATATAACTCATCCGAAATGAAGAAAGAGGTCAACATATTCATGGCATGGTGTAAAAATTGTCGAATAGTAATAGGTTTTGGTCAAAATTTAAGATTATACACACTATTGCAAGTATCAAATATGCCTTAGCCCAAGGGGTTAGCTCAACTAGTTCTCGCTAATGTTGATGGGTATTTGACTAGTTCCATGCCAACAAGTGCTTGATTTGTTTAATAGAGATGTCAGCCATAAATTTGGGAAAGCATCCTTTAGGTTTGTCAATGAGGTTTTCCTTGGAAAATAAAAGTATCAAATATGCCTTGAGAAGATAGGTCCATGGATTTCATTCTTCTATTGTCAAGAACACAATGGATATTTGATACAATGTTTATTATGGTTGACAAGTTTTCTAATACATGTACGAAGAGAAATAGTGTGACATAATGTGGAAATCGATTCTTTAAGGAGGTGTTGTGACTATATGGATTGTGAAAGACAATTACATTAGCTAGAGATACTATATTTTAATAAGTCACTTTTGGAGGACTATGTTCAAGAAGATGGCAACAAAGTTGTTGTACATTTCAATGCATCACCCTCAAATAGATGGATAGATAGAAGTGGTGAACTAAAGTCTTGGAAGTGTTTTGAGATGATTAGTTGAATACCAACCAAAATAATTGGTTCATGTTTTGACACATGCATAGTTCATTCATGACAACTTTCTAAATGAGTCAACGTGGTTTTTGTTTTTAAATATTTTGTATTGAGCGAATGTGATAGATGACTATTAAACTTGCTATATTCACTAGTTGACATGCAAAAAAGTGATAATGAAAAGCATCTATAGAGAATATGGAGTAGATATATTTGCAAGTCTAATACAAACTAAAAGAGAAGTCTCGATGGTAGAAGGAGTACACAGATGCACACGAAAGGCATAATAATTTTGCAATTGGGGATCGGTCATGGTGCAATCATGAAAGAGCACTATCCCAAGGGAACTTTCAACAAGTTAAATGTTAATAAAATTGGGTTATGTAGAATCAATAGGAATTTGGAGACAATGAATACAAAATGACATTGCCATAGAAGTTTTATATTTGTCCCCTTTCAATGTTGTTGACTTGTATGAGTATTAAAAAAGGACACACCCACCGTAAGACAAGAATGGATAAAAAGAACTTGTAGAAGATGATTGGTTCAGATATATTCCAAGTAAGAGGTCAAATGAATTAGAGCTAGAAGATTGTGGATGAGAAAGCGATGAAGACCAAGAGTTGGAAACACAAATAGTGTGTGGTTAATTTGAAGAATAGATACACTTCAAATATTACTTAGATTCCTAATCAATTTAGATGGTCAAAAAATGGATTTCCAATTGATTGGAACTCTAGATTTCTATGTCACATGATTCTGACGACTAGAACAAAGTTTGTTACAAGATAAGATGGATTAGAATGCTTCCATCAGAAAATCCTAATATATATTGCAAATAATGTTGCACTATTAAAGATAGTGCTTACTACAAAAGTGAGGGATGATGCCCTCACATTAATTTTGAGGATTTTGTATTCGATGCAATTTTTTTAGTATAAACTAAGGATGAGGAATAAGTACTTCACAATGTTTTAATTCTCTTTATAGGCAGTGCAGGTTGAATATCAAATCTCTCTATAGGTGTTGCACATTGTATATTGCACTTCACCAAAGGTCCCCGTTTCTAACATGTTATCATGCTAGCCTATATACACCCATTAACTACAATAGTACAAGGTGCATAATGCCCATCAAGGCAATGTGTCTTAGGATCACCAGAGCATAATAGACGTTCAATTTAAATTATGTTTCCTCTTTAAAGCTTAATGAACTTTGTATTGTTTGAAAAATATTTAAGTTCCACTATGTTGAGGAAACAATTGGAAGAGAAGTGTCGACGTTAGCAAAAACAAATTGAGCATGGTGAAGGAGACCAAGGAATGTTATGCAATAGTGCTAGAAAAAGAAGTAGAGCACAATAAGAAGGATATTCTTGGTGACTTGAATAAGCTATTGAAAGAGTGAAATAACATAATACTTTCAAAGTTATCAAAAAAGACTTACCACCAAATAGGAGGATTACTCCTATAAACTTGTTCCCAATTAAAACATTGTTGAATCAAGCAACACACACTAAATTCAATGGAAGACATAAAGTTGAATAGTAAGTTGGAGAGTTGTTATATAAAGAATTGACTAAGGAGAGTATGATCCTATGTGCAGTGCCAAAATTGAATACAATGAAAAATGGATTATGTCAAATATGTACAAAGCCCTAAACATTGAATAACATTAGAATATAATATATATATGTTTTTTTTATTATCCAAAAATAGACGGTTTGATAAGTAAACTCCATTTAAGATGAAGACAAATCATAGAAATTGAAAAAAAATATTCCATGACTTATGTATTTTAGACATTGATGTGAAAACAATAATACAATGAAAATCAAAAAGATAAAAAAACAAGTTATACTATGAAAGCAAAGAAAAAAAATCAAACAAAAATAAGAAAAATCGAAAGGATGGAAAAACAAGTCAAACAAGCAGGATAAAAGGAAGAAAAATCAAACATGAGAAAGACAAAACGAAGAAAAATTGAACAAAATAAACAAATAAAAGATAAAATGAAGAAAAAAACCCATAAATAAAGATAAAATGAAAAAAATAAACAAAAGTAGCAAAGTCTAAAGACAAAAGAAACAAATTCTTCATAAGTTTTCCTTAAAAAAAAATGTAAAATTTTTATTTTTTTTAAAAAATGAAAAAAATTAGTGTGATTTAAAAAATAACCTATTTTGTCAAATCAGGTAAAAACTTTCATCCATCTTAATTCCTCTTCATTTCAGTAAAAATTTCTTGATCTTTCACTACTATTTCCAACCTTTACTCATATAAAAAAAAAATGTACATATTGTATAAATCCCCTTCATTTATAACACTAAATATATTATAATAAAAATTATAACATAGTACATATTTTATAAATCCCCTTCATTTAAAATATTAAATGTATTATAATAAGAATTATTATAAAAAGAATTATAACATTAAATGTGTTAAATCCCCTTCATTTATAACATTAAATGTATTATAATAAGAATTATTATAAAAATAATTATAACATTAAATGTGTTATAATAAGAGTTATTCTAAAATAAATTTTAAAGAGAGGCCCTTTACTCTCAAGCTCATTAACTAAACCCCACCACACCTTAGAACTTTAAAAATGATAAAATGTTGATGAGAGGATAGAAATTGATACATCTCGCCTTTAAGATAACTTGGTCATTTTTAAAAATTGAAATGTATGTGACCTTTACCTCTTTTTGACTTATGCATACCTTACTCGTGAAACCACCTTTAGTGAGTCTTCGAGTCTCTTTCCTTTAAGTGCATTGAATTAGTACAACCTCCAATCGTACCACCCACGTTAATTTGAATACCTAAGTCAAGTCAATGTGTTAAGTTCTGTGCATACTTCACAACGAGTTTACTCACCATTCAACCCAACCACAAAAATCTTCCAACAACTTTTCATTATTGGGTTGTCCAAATCCTCAAAAACCCTAATGTTTCAATAATATGATTGAAATCCTCCTTGTATTCAAAGATATGAAGACCAACAACTTTAATTTGACCAACTTATAACTTATTAATGTTATGACCCACTTCTAATTGTGTAATTAGCCATTGTTTTAGAAAGTGTAATGACATGTGATAAGAAGAATTATTGTATAAAAATAAAAAATTATAAATATGGAATGTGATGTTTGTTTAATATTTAAATATGCACATTGTTGTTTACTTCTTTTAAGACAAGATACGGTATAAAGGAAATTGTGCAACTTAAAAAAAATGCTGTGTACATATTAAATATGGTTGGGTTAAGTTTCTCTTTCTTATAGAGTAATTAATATAATCTTGATTTTGTTAATGATGAGTTTATTATTGGTGGTTTATAGACCCATAGTAGTGTAAATGGGCACATGGTTGCAAGATCTATTTTGGCATGCGTACCCTTGGTTTGATGAATCACCGATGCAAAGTCTAGAAATAGACGCAGGTGATAGGGGCATGTTGTATTCTTAGGTACTTGCTTATAAACTTTGAGGGAGTAGGTGGTTATCCTAAGTCGAGTTTAAAGGGGGTAATGTTAAGTTAATTTTGACTTGATCATATATTAATTAAGATAACCTTGATTCTGCCAATGATGGGTATAACATTGTTGGTTTGAAAGCCCGTGGTACTAGACAAACCATGATATTTCATGTGATGAAGCTTATTTAATGGCTTGAAGAACTTCATTGTAAGATGCTTGAAGTGGCTTTGTATTTCGCCGGCTTGGCCAAGGAAATAATAGATATCTATTTGGGTGTTGGTTTTCTCGGGTAAGAGTTTACAAAGTAAATCTCTTGAGTCCATTTATGTGCATGTTTGTTGTTGGTCGATGTTTCTCTCTCTATAAGACTATTTGCTAAATATGATCCTTTCATTGTGCTTAGTTTTACCAAACACAAACCATAACTTCATAATTGGTCTCCACCCTTTATGAAATAAATCCCATTAACAACAACACTTTCTCTACCATACATCTCCATAAAATACTCCAAGGCAAAACAAAATTATATATAATACACACACATATATGTTTTATAGGCATTGAGTCATATTCTATGTGGATGTTTGTGTAGGCATTGACTCATATTCTATGTGAAAGTGGGCACTGTTGAAAACATGACCACTAATAATTATGAAACTATCATAACTTTAATGAAAACCTATTTAGTGGCTAAATCTAAGTATGGGATGATCAATCACAATGAACAATTCACACTCTCTCTTAAGATAAGACAAAGGGCACTCTCTTGGCACCCCATCCTAAAAGAACATTTCACCGATACAACAAACACATATGCATGCATGTGTGTTTCGACACCAATGTTTATGGATGGATCTCCACGTGGCCCACCCGAATTGGATGTGTACCAAAAGAAGGAATGGTGGCTCAAGTAGTTTCTTCTAGGGATGAATCTATCTACATTTTCCAAGGTTGTACCTATCAAATTGCATGGTAGGAAACCAACATCATATCATTTGTTCATCACTGACAATGGTGTGCCACAACTTGCATTAAATTATTGTCATTTAACATCTATGAGTCTAGGCAAATTCCATCATTTAACCTATCAAAGTTGACCACCCAATTAAGATTTTATGTTGTCTTTTCTCCTCCTCGGGTTACTACCCAAACATAAGCCTTCTCATTCTTATTCTTATTGTTGTGCAGCTATGCATGTACCATGTTGCAATTGGATTTTTTTTCTTCCCACTTTTTCAACAAGTCAGGACAATCATCGGTGACATGTTTGGGACTATAGTAGTATGCACAAAGCACGTGCGGTTTGGTACAAAACCTTGATACATGACCAATTTTTCCATAATTGCAATAAGTGGGAGGTATTCCTTCCCCTCCACCATATCCTTGGTCGTGACCGTGCCCATATCCACCTCTGGGACCTCCTTGATATCCACCTCTTTCAACACCTCCACAATCACCACCCTTATGTTCTTCATGTACTTGGAATGCATCGCGAGTATTGTCTTGCATCAACTGGAGTGACCAAAAATGATTAAAATCATGTGCCATAGATTTACAGAACTCATAGAACATAGTATGATGTGACTTTTCACTAGTACAAAATGAGAGATAAGTGACTAGGCGACCAAAAAATGTGGTCAACATAGCTTTTTCAAGGGCTAGATGACCAAAATTGATAAATTTTAAGTGATCTAACTAAAAAAGACCAAGATAAATGACCACTTTGGTCACATGATAAGAACTAAACTAAAAAAGACCAATATAAATGACCAAATTTGGTCACATGATATAACTAGACTAAAAATGACCACATAACAATTGGTCATTTATTTGGTCATTTTTAGTTGTGTCACTCCGACAATGGAAAATTATAATTTTGTCAATGATTTTGTACAATTTACTAAATTCTAACACTGTAAATGGATTCAGACTGAATCCATCTGCAGTGTTAGAATTGGGTAAATTGTAGACCCCCTCACGTGTCTCTGAAACTACTCCATATAGTCAATTATTAGACTTTATATTGCACTGCACTGAGGAATTTAAATATTTGGGTGGCTTAGGAAATTTACACCAAATTAGCTATTATTTATGACGATGTCCTAGAAGCGAGCGTATATGGCTTATATCAACATGATCTTGAAAATTCCCTTAGGAATGTACTAATTACTTTGAACTAGATCCAACCATGGGAAACTACTCCATATAGTCAATTATTAGACGTTATATTACACTGCATTGAGAGATTTAATTTGGGGGGCTTAGTCATAGTAAAAATTATTCATAAGATATGTGTGAAAATGGGTGGTTCATTAATCCATATCAAGAAACGAACCAATGAAAGTTCTAATTTATAATATAAAATAAAATTATTATAGTGTACGGTAACGATGACATGGCATATAATTATAATATAGAATATTTTTCACACCACCGTGCTTAAATAAAATAACATTATGATAGTGTAATATGCACTCAGTAAGTAACTTATATATTGTCATTTGCAAACCATGTGTAATGAAGCCCGTATAGACCGACATGGCGGAGAAAGGATGGGTATTTATTGTAAAATGTAGAAACCTTGGCGAATCTTACTAGTCCTTAATATGCCAACTATAAAATGTTTGGTGATATTTTTGTAAATTTATTCAAATTTCTAAGGATTTTATATAATTTGTATAAAATTTTGGCAAATTTTAAGGTAAAATGATTTTTAAGGTAAAATAATTTTTAAGGTAAAATAATTTTATGGAAATAATTTTTAGAATGACAATTTTTTTTTTGGGAAAAGCATGGAAAATTGTCCCATGGGCTTGCCCCTAAAATTTAACCCATGAGTGCTATGCCCTGACTAAGTTCTTCATCTGTTAATGGAGTATATCCCTGGCTGAATTCCCCATCGAATGTTAATGGAGTTCATCCTTCTCATTTAATTGGCGGGAAGGTGCGTGAAAACTGGGTTAAGGGCTTGATTTTATCTCTATGAGGAATTCACATTATATGCACAATTCACTGGTTGACTTCTCCATTCATTAGTGGAGTTCATCCTGCTAATTAACTGTTTATTGGTTGTAAGGGCATTTTTTAAGTGACGATCGTTGAATTTTTTTTTTGGGTTACACTAAAATATATGTACCACTAATAGTAACAATGGAGATTAAAACTGCAGCGGAAAAAACTTGGAGGCTTTTGAAGAGGCGGGCGAGGGCTTATTTAGTAGCAGAGCTAAAATCAATGTCTTCCCCTTCTTAGGTTAGTCATTTTTGTTCTCGGTATTATGTATTTGTTATATTTCCGAATGCATATAAATCTCATGGATTCTAAGCTTAATTCAAGAAGAGAATAATGAGATTGATCCATAAATATGATCCATTGGGGGGTTTCTATCTTACAAAGATATAAAAGTCTTCAAATTTCTTTATAAATTTCTCAATAAACTGTCCCAAAAATATTATGGAGTGGTGAGGGAAATTTAGAAACCATTTCCTATCTTCCCCTTATACAGAATGAGAAACTTCAGATCAAGTGGTTAGGAGAATTTAGAAACCATTTCATGTCTTCATAGCAAGTTTGCATTACAAATTGACATCACAGAAACTTCAAAGTACTTTCCCACTATCTTACAGAGATCTAAACATCTTGAAATTTATTTATAAATTTCTCAATAAACTGTCCCAAAAAGATTATGAAGTGGTTAGAAAAATTTAGAAACCATTTCCTATTTTCCTCTTATACAGAATGAGAAACTCCAAAGCAAGTGGTTACGAGAATTTAGAAACCATTTCTTGTCTTCATAGCAAGTTTGCATTACAAATTAACATCACAGAAATTTCAGAGCATACTTGCACTTTTCTCTTAAAAGATCTGGAAGTTTTTTTTTTTTTGTTTTTAATAACAAGAACTGGTAAATATTTTCATTAAAAGGATGTGGTCAAGACCATGAAGTTACAAAAAGGAAGCTTCTTTGGACCTTCAGAGTCTTCATCTCTGATATTTAGTCCAAACTTTACAAAAAAATTCCCTACTGTCTTAGCAACATTTTTAACTATTGACCAAAAAATAGTGTTAATGTTGTATTTATAGGTAAACAATCGATAAAAAGTACCATTTATATAGATAGACTCTTGATTCCTTCTTGACTACATGCATGCCATGTTGTTCATAACTGGCTTCCACTGGTTCATTTAGATCAGGCATTTGACTAACAATGCCTTCTGATATATTCCTTGAAGCCTTATGGAGACTGGTGGGGGGGTCAGAGTGGTTTGATTTTTTCTCCCACTATTCTATGCATCCCTTAAGATCCTCAATTTGGCTACTTTGTGCATACACTTCTTCCTACAATTTACCTATGAGGATCCTGTGTTGGGACAGAGTTTCCAGTTTGAATGTAAGAGTAGAACTGATCATGACCAATCTCTCCACAATTAAAACATGTGGGGGTCTACCTCCTCCTTCACCATATCCTCGGTCGCGACTGCGCCTATATCTACCTCATGAACCTCCTTGATACCCACCTCTTTCTACACCACCATGCTCACCACCCTTATGCTCTTCCTGTACCTAGAATGCATCACATGTATTATCTTGCGTTAGTTGGAGTGAGCGGTAGTTATCGACATCATGCACGACAGATTTACAGAACTCGCAGAACATAGTATGGGTCATCATCTAGTACTTCTACAAAGTTGGGTAGTTGGGTGGTACATGGCCCCACTGTCTGCATATCTCACACCATTCTATCTATCCTGATGGAAATGGACTGAGCACACCTGTTGCCACATAATTTGGTAGTACAAGGAATTCATCTCTATGATTCCCTTCAAAACGACATATGGTACATGCACATTCCTTCGTCTTAGCCATATCTTGTGACTGTATCATCGGGTTGGCTAGTTGTGACTGCAACTGTACCAAACATGTCTACGTCTCTTCCCCTCTTGGTGTAGCTTCCAAGTGCATTGCAATTTCTGTTGCCTCCACTTGAGTCATCACCTTTTGCTCGGTGAGAGGAACTTCAATATGGGGAAGTAACCCCACAATAAACCATTCTTAGTGTTGCACGTCTTGGATTTGGAACGTCAGTGTATCCAATAAAATTTTAAACCATTGGTCATAATCCCATATGGTCTCGGCTTACTTCTGCTTGATCTCCTTTATCTCTGTGATACATTGGGATTGTGGTTTAGGCTTCTGGAACTCCCTAAGAAGATCCCACTTAATCTCTGTCAAGGACCTCATCTGTCTCGCCACTACAGTAACCTTGTACTTCATGTAGCACATAAGGGCTCTGTCCCTGGATGTGGTCTCCAAATGCGTGATCTTTGCTACTTTGTCTGTGATTTTATTCGTAGATCATATTGATTCACATGTAAACCAATGTTGTTCTGCATCATCCCTACCCATTCTGTGGAACATAGGTAGCCTCAAGGTACTATCATGATTTTCCATCCTCAAACTTGAGCTAGTTCCCCATCTCTGACTGTTAGGGGTTTGATTTCTCAACACGAATACTTCTCAGAGTGAAGTAGTATTGACTTCACCTTCTTCTCCACTCGTCTCTTTACTTATATCTTCTTTTTCTCTCTCTTCTACTCCAATTGCTTCACTATATGTTGTCCTTTCTTCTTGATTAAAAATGCATAAGGGGGGTGGTAGAAAGGGGGGGTAAGTCCATCTTCTTCTGAAATTTCCCATGAGGTGACCCAAAGAGTTTCCTACTTGCAACCATGCAAGACCATATAATATTTCCAGTTCATCTTCCCCGCCACTACGAGAACCTCCATATTCCTCTTCTTCCGGTGCACCAAGACGCTACACTCTATCCTCATGTCCTATTTGCGCACCACAAATCCGCGCTCTATCTTCCTGTCTTATTTGTGCACTATCTCTCCTAACAACACACCACTACTTTTCACGCTATATTTTCCTCTTATCAATGCACCACTGCTTTGCACTTCCTCTTCCTCTAAGGTTGTGGCATTCTACAACAACCAATGGGTATGGACTTCGCCACCTATACCCTTACTACTATCACTACTGATATCCCTAATGGACACCTTATTTTCAATGCCCCGCCTCTTCATGGGCCTATCTTCATTTTTTCTCCACTCTGACACAACATACTCTTTCACACTACCACATGGTGTAGTTTCTTTTCTCTTCATCCTGGGTTTGACCCCTCTTCGCGTGCCCCTCGCTAACTCTCTTCCACCTCTCTACTCTAGTTTTCTTCTCATCTCAACTCTTCTTGCATATCTCTCGGCTCTTTTTCTCCTCTTCTCCACTCGGTCCATACCATTCCTCCCCTCATCTCAACAATTTATGGATCCTCCTCCATGGATCCATTTTCTCACTTTCCCCCATCTTTTCAAGCTCCCCCCCCAACACTAGGGGAGTTCACTTAGCCATTTGATCAGGCCCCACACACATCATCCATTTCTCCACAAACAACATCTTTATCTAGAGTGGGATTTCTTCCAACATCTGCTTCCTTAGACCTTCCACGAACTTTCTTTCAGCCTTACTGAAAGAATCGGTGTACTCCACAATAAATTCAACAATTTAGCCCTATTTTACTTGAACAATCCAGAAGTCAATATCCCAATTCCACTTATTATCCAACACTTTCAATCTCTCAAGCTTGACTTGATCTTAGACCAATAGTTCCAAAGGCCACACAATAGAATTGGTAGCAATGTTCCTTTTTAGCCATTCATACAACAAAAATGGAAACTCAACAAAGAAAGCTCATGCATATCTGTGTAAAGATAGTCATCTTTCCATTTCTTCATAGTCACTTTCAACCCCTAAATTTCTTGCAGGGGAAACTCATGCTCTTTTGCAGTCAACTAGTCTTGAATTTCCTCCCGTGATGGATGCCACCTCATATCTTGCCTTCATCATTCCCTACAATACTTTCAGGTCCTGGCAACAAAACCATTTGCTGGAATTTTGTTCCATGCTTGCACACATCCTTCTTAATGTTAGGGAGTTTATACCTAGGGTTAGTCCAAAGTTGACTAACAAAAAACCCAGAGCATCGACATATCAATCCTCGAACAAGGCCAAGGAAGGTCTCACCTGAGATGTAGAGAGGATCACAAAGACCATAAGGTCTTATGACACAGATGAAGGTTAAACACACAAAGATCCATCGGGGTTGGCATTCATGCAACTCATATTTGACAAGTTATTAGGAGTAAGAAGTAAAACAATACATATGCATATCCAAATAATACATGATAGACACATAATAGATCATAATTGTCACATCTTTATTACCAGAGTAATTCCATTACAACAAAGGCATGCATTAAGAAAACTATATATCACAACCACAAAACTTCATATCTTTGTTTGTATAAATCCCCAGAAATACAACATACTACATAATGCACATTTTCTCAAGACTACATATATATGACAGACTCAACATTATATTCAGACACATTACAAGATTACAACAAGCTTAGAGTGAGCTCGATACTAACAACTCAATGAGTCTCATCTAAACATCTAGCTAGCCAACTATGCATTATCCAACTATCTAGCCAACCCCATTTTTGATATCACTGCTTCCTTTTATAGCTTTACTTGCTTAGGAGCTCTGTCTCTTTCTACTATGCTCCACTCATTCTACTGACAAACTGCCTCACACGCTTTTGGCACATTCCTACAATCCACGTAGCCTTCAAGAATCAAGGCAATCTTAACCTCCTTGCCAGGTCATCTTTTTTTAGTTTCAGAATCCCTTATGCTATTGGCTATAATCATTTGAGAGGATTTATTGATGATTCTTTTCTTTATTCCGGCGTGCATCTTTTTTTATTCCTGGTGCACATCAAAACTGGGATCGATGCACATTCAATAATATTTTAGGCATGTCACACACTATCAAAACTTGGTCCGATGCACACTCCTTTTCATTCTTCGTGCATTACCTTAGGTACACGAAAAACTTTGGAATGAGCACGCACAACTTCGTTTGTGCGCACGCATGAAATGAACCCAAAAATTTGGGTTCCAACAAAGTGTAGATCATGTGGAGGAGACAATGAGTCTCAAAATGTTCTCCAAGCATAAATAATGTGCCGTAGACTCATATTGGAAGTGGCTTTAGGGGCCATACTCTGCAATAGTCATACTTCAGAGCATGTTATATTGTACGTTCTCAATGTGTTTTCAATTTGAGGAAGATGATACAATCCCTAGATCTCAACCCCATAAAAAAATGTGGGTTTAATGATTATTTCAAAAAAATACATCTTCTTAGGAATGTCATAAAAATGAAAATGGAAACACGAGAGCTGAAGTGCGACCAAGAAAGTATAACCGCTATGTATTTTAGGTCGGAAAGAAGACTTATGGTCAACCCTGGGGATTGTAAATAAAACCCACAAGTGTTCTCCACTTCATAACTATAAAAAATTAGTAAAGTTCCTTTAGATATTTCTTAGAGGGTTGTAAATCATTACCTTAGTTTTGTTAAGGATGACCACTATCAACTTAAGTTCAAAAAAGCTAGCAAGAGCATCCAACTACCTCTAAAGTCACTCTAGGGAGAAATTGAAAAGAACCATATCATTTACAAACAAGGCTGCATGGCAGCTTAATCCCTGCCAATGAGGTTAGAAAGAAAATTGTGGAAAATGTGGTGGAATTGTAAATGAAACGAAGT
>CBVK0100228144.1:0-25774 GCA_900067695.1 Picea abies | reverse complement strand
GTCGATTTGACACCAAATCCGAGCTCAATCCTCATGGTGGGCTGGTCAAAGACCTAATTGAGCCCTAAAGAGCCCCTTTTCACATTCCAAAGAGGTCACATAATAACCCAATGCTAGGCTATAAAAAGCCATGAATAACCACCATTTTCTCAAGGAATTCTTTGTATTGTTATGCTGCTGAGATTGCTAAGGACTCATTCTTTGGCAATAAACATCACAAGCTGCATTTCATAGAGCTATTCACCCCTCTCTTGAGTGAATAATCTTGGAGTTCTTTCACCCACATTTTCAGCTTTTCATTGTAAAGAAGAGCAAGCTTTGAGGGCCTCAAGAGCCTTCCATTGGAGAAAGAAGGGACCCAAGTCCCCTTTCTTCATTGTGCCTTTGGATTTCATCAATAGATCATCTTATACATTGGTGATATTGGTCCATTTGTCTCTATTTTTCATTTTTCCATATGCTCATAGTTTTAATTTGTTTTAGTTTGATTTTTGTTTATAACTTTGTTGTTTCTCTTTCTAACCTTTTACTCTATAGCTGTCATGCCTAGCAGAGCCCAATTGGGCATGTAAGCACTCATTATTTGCTCACCAAGTGACGAATTGGGTGCAAACACCCTTGTTTCTTCTTGGCTATAGTCTAAAAGGGGATGTTTATACTACTAAGACTTCCTCTCTGGAGCTCCTACTTGGAAAGGGACATTGCAGTCCACCCTTCCTGATATTTCTTGTTCTCAAGCAACATCAATCTAGGGTGCTGCAAAATATACTCACTCTCCCAAGTAACATCCTCTACTAGAAGTCCCCTCCATCTGAGAAAACATTCCCTGATGACCCTATTCCTCAATATCCTCTCTCTAAAATCCAATATCTCCTCAGGAACTAACTCCAACTACCCCTCCTCATCCAAAGGTGGAAGCTCCTCTGAAGTGTTGATGAATTGTCCCACTGCTTTCTTAAGACAAGAAACGTCGAACACATTGTGAATCTGGCTCCCCTCGGGTAGCTCTAGCTCGTAGGCCACTTCGCCTACCTTGCGTATGACCCTCTATGGTCCATAGAACCTAGGATTGAGATCCTTTGCCCCACTCTTCTTTAAAGATGATTTCTTGTATGGTTGTAGCCTCAGGAATACTACATCCCCAACCTCACAGCTACACTCTACTATGTGTCTGCATTCATGCACCTTTTGTTGATTATGTGCCATTTGTAGATTCTCCTTTAGTACCTTGAGAATCTTTTGACTCTCTACTATCCAATCCTTGACCTTGGAAGCCTAGCTATCTCCAAAAACTAGGTCAATCAAAGTGGGAGCATCATACCCATATAATTCTCTAAATGGGGTCATACTTATGGACATGTGGAAGGTAGTGTTGTAACAATGCTCTCCAAGATGTAACCACCTTACCCATGCTCTTTGTTGTCCACTCACATAGTTCTTCAAATATCCCTCTACCCACTTGTTGACTATCTTTGTCTTCCCATGCATCTGGGGGTGGTAACTGGTGTTGGGTGTTGACTTTGTCCCCACCAATCTAAATACCTCCTGCCAAAATTTGTTGATGAACTGACTATATTTGTCGCTGACTATACTCTATGGAAATCCTTGAAGTCTGAAAATCTCTTTGAAGAATAGCTCGGCCACCTGCACTACATAGTAGTCGGTAGGAATAACAAAGAAATGCACAAACTTGGTCAATCTGTCGACCACTACATAAATATAGTCCTTACCTTGAACCTTGGGTAGGCCTGTAATGAATTCCATGGATATACTTTCCCATTTTTGCTTTGGAATGGGAAGTGGTTGAAGTAACGATGTCGAAAGTGTCATCTCTGACTTGTTCTGGTGACAAGTAACACACTCACTGATATGTCTCATCACATCGTGCTTGAGGCCCTTCCAAGAGAATCTCTCCTTGACCTGCCTGTAAGTTTTGAAGAACCCCTGATGGCCTACTAATGGAGAGTCGTGTATTGCTGCCAAAATCTTCTTTTTGAGACCCGATATGGGCACTAGGTAGACTTGGTCTTTATAGAAGATGATGGTGTCTATGAATCTGTACTTGTCTTCCTATACATGCATGTCCAATAAATCACAAGCGAACTTATCCTTGGAATATTCCACTAACAAGTGGGATTTCCAATATGCTGAAATCTCCATCAATGAATGTCAAGTTGTTGGTCTCCTAGATAGTGTGTCTGCCATAATTTTTTTCTTCCCCTTGACATAATCTATGTCAAAATCAAAGGCATGGATCTTTTTCACCCACTTCTACTCATGCTCATTGAGATCCTTCTGCTCAAGGAAATACTTCAAACTATTATGGTCTGTCTTGACGACAAATTTGTTGTCCACCAAGTACTTCCTAAATTTTGTCAAGGCATGCATGATTGCAAGCATCTTCTTGTCATAGATTGAATAAAACCTATCGGGTTGGATGAGCTTCTTGCTCTCAAACATAATGGGGTGTCTCCTCTACATCAACACTGCTCTGATCCCCTTTCTAGATGCATCACACTCCAGAACAAATGGTAGCGTGAAATCAGGCAATGTTGGTAATGGGCACGTGCCCATAACTTCCTTCATATGATCAAATGCCTTTTGAGACTCATCTATCCAAATGAAGGCTACCTGTCTGATGAGGTCAGTGAGTGGTTCCCCTGACTATGAAAAACCCTTCAAGAACCTCCTGAAATAGTTGCATAACCCAAATAAACTCCTCAACGCTATCACATTCCTGGTGTACCTATACTCCTTGTGCACTGATAATGTGGCCCAAGTATAATAGCTTTGTCATGAAAAAATCACACTTTGAATCCTTAGCATACAATGACTGTGATTCCATAATGTTGAGTGCTTCATCCAAAGGCTTCAGATGCTCCTCCCATCTCCTGTTGTATATCAAAATGTCGTCGAAGAACACCAATACCGATTTCCTCCAGTGATCTTAGAATATATGGTTCATGTAAGATTGAAATGTGGTTGGTGCATTGGTTAGCCCAAATGGCATAACCAGGAACTCAAAGTGTCCATAGTGGCATCCGAATGTCATATTCTCTATATCCTTCTCTTGAATGTTTATATGATGATACCCAGAGCGTAAGTCAATATTAGAGAAGAGAATTGTTCCATACAGTTCGTCCATCAACTCGCCAATGCATGGGATAAGATATTAGTATTTGATGGTCTTCTTGTTCAAAGCACGGTAATCTATACACATCCTCATGGTACCATACTTCTTCAGGACTAAGACAACTGAAGAAGTGAATGGACTATTGTTGGGTCTGATGTGTCCCATCGCTAGCAATTCCTTGATTTATTTTTCTATCTCATCCTTGAACCTCCTAGGATGACAATAGGGTGTTGTAATGATGGTTTTTGCACCCTCATCCATCTCGATGGTGTGCTTAAACCCTCTGTCTTGGGGTCTCCCTGGTGGAATAGGACCAAAAACTTGTTGTTGTTGACTCAACAAAGTCCTAAGCTCTGTCTCATACTATTTTTGGCTACATGAATCCCTTCGCGTAGTGATCACGCACTCTGCTGCATATGCTACTTTCCCATGCCTGAAGATCCTCTCCATCCTCTTCACCAACACTATCTTGGGTGCCCCTATCGACATACCCCTTAGTACAATCTTCTTCCCCTCACTGTCTTTGAACCCTGTCTCAAGGGTTTGGTACTTGGTATAAATATTTCCCAAGGTGATCAACCATTGGACTCCCAACACCACATCTGTGTCAGATAGGTAAACTACATAAAATGTATCTCTCATGGTGTAGTTACCTAACTTTACCTCCAAGTCTGGAACTCTATCCAAAAATTCCACCATGTGGCCATATTCTACTACAACATCAAACCCCTCAAACTCCTCTGTCTGTAGTGCTCGCCTAGCTACCAATGCAACATCAATGAAGTTGTAGGTTTCCCCAACATCTACCAAAGAAATGGCTCGTTGTCTCTGAATAGTGCCTCTAATATTGAGGGTGTCATACCTAGCGACTCTAGAAAGGGTCGCTATGACTCCTCCCTTTTTTGGTGCTCATCTCTTAGCCTTCTCACGAGGTTGAGGCTCTACCGGTGGTTGGGCCCCTATCGGTGTCGGTGGTATTCATGGAGGATGCTCCTCCGCATGTGATGGATCCTCCTCTATGTTGGTCGACTCGTTGTCCTGTGCCTGACTTCCATGTTACTCCTCATCACTGTCTACTGCAATCTCAATGTAGTGGATTTCTCCCTTGCCCATGCACCTATGGCTGGGGACCAATAGGTCTTTGCAGGTGAAGCATAGCTTCTTCCTCATAAGCTTGCTCCATGTATCATCATCAAACTTCTCCTTACCCTTCCACTCTCTCTGAAATGGTTTACTGTCTTGGCCCTTTTTTGGCTCAAAGGGTTTGGAATTTTTTTTGGTTTTCAACACAGAGTTTGTTAGATCTATAGTGCATAGGATGGAAACCTATAGTGTGTGAGGTTTGTAGGACTTCACCCATCCTCTCAAGGGTTATGTGAGACCCTATGTGAAAAGCATAATCGTTCTAGGATCTGAAATGTTTATCATTGCCACAAATACCCTTTGAAACTCTATGATGAATGCCTCATGTGTGCCAGTTTGTCTCAACTGGGTTAAATCCCTGAAGTGGATCTCTGGATCCCTCCTGTCAAACCTATCCATGAGATTCTCTGTGAACTCCCTATATTAAGTGATGTGACTAAGACCTAACATCACCAGTCCATGATACCACCACTCTTGTGCCTCTCCCTCCAAATGCATGGTAGAAAAACTGATGGCCTCAGTTTCTATCATCTGGTTGAGCTTCTAGTATGTGTCTAGTTTTTGTACCTAAGCTCTCGTAGTACATCCACATGAATCATCGAAAGAAGGTATAGTAAGTTTACCTACTTTCCTCATGATATATATGTTCTACCCCTACAGATGCTACTGTTGTCCTCCCCTCTGAGGATCTCTAGGATGGTTCTTGATTCTGAGTCCATAATACTCTACTAAAGTCATGTCATAATGGAAATTTAGTCTCAATGCTGCATAATCTCTTTTGTACTCAGAAATATCCCCTACCTGTGTGGTTAGCCTCTGTGCTACTGGATATTGTATTGTTGTTGGCAGTGCCCTCTAAAAGCTAGGGAATAGTGGTATGGGAATCCTACTCGTTGATGTGTAGGTGCGAGTAGGTGAATGGTGTCTACTACCTACTCATGAATTCCCTTGTACTGCATGGGGTACATGTGTTGCTGGAATGTTCCATATAGCCAAACTATCTGACATCTATGCCATAGACTGAGTCATGGACTGTTGATTACTCACTAGATTGTTAAGAACATGCATGAAGGTTGCTTCCGGGTCCATGGATTCATTGGCACTACCTTCTGGATTTTCATATTTGTCTCCCATCATCCTCTCTACCTCAAACTCTGCCTCACGCTCTTCCTTTCTCTTTGCTTCCCGTTGTGCCTCTTCCTTTTCCTCTAAACATTGAGGAAAGGGGAGTAATCTGATCTCAGAACTCTTTGTTCCTTGCGTCTACTATAAGTGAAAAATTCATCACCTATGTGCTCATGACCCTCTGGGTTCTTTATTGAACTCATCGAAACTTTAATCACAGGCTGGCATGACTAAATCTCTGATACCACTGTAATATCCCTAGATGCGCATATCTAGATATTAACCTCAACTAATGACTATCTTCTTCAAAAACTAATACTTTTGGGGATTCTAGATGTGGTTAAGGGTTTCTGATTGAGGTTCAATAGTTCTGAGCTTCATGTGAAGCTTACATGTTTGTTTGTTTGAGTAGAATGTCTTGTTCAAATATTTTGATTAAGTACTCAATGAAAAACAATCGCATGTATGTACAAAAATTCACTCACAACTGCATGCATGCAAATAATAATCCAATAGTTTCAGATAGATCAGATAATGAATGTATCTATGTTGGAAATACAAATATATAAACTAGGAAAGTACCAGAAACTACATGTGATGATAGATCGGTGCCATGCAAGGTCTGAAAGATGACATGCAAGCTGGTCGGATGAAATGCATGTGGAAAACTGTTGCATGCATGAGGAACTACCGCATGCAAGGTGGATCTGCTGGATTCCACCATCAGAAACCAATGGAAGATGGATCACTAGATGCGCCATGCACCAAGATCAACTGGGTCGGAAGGATCTGCTAATATGCTAAGTCCCTAAGGCTGGCAACATTCTTTCCCTTCTTTTCACCCACAAAGTTATGCGGCAATTGCCGAAAATGGCTGGATAAGTCACCCTGGATGATTCCACCATTGGAATCTACTATAAAATATCTCAATAAAGGTGCCCTACCTCCTCCTCTAATGGGTCGGGAGGAATCTGTCTCAATGTCTCCCTGGATGAGTAGATATGATAAATTGTACTATCTCTACTACCGGTAAACCCACTGCAAACCCCCACTGCCTGAATATGACACCCTGGTGGTTAGGATGCTCAGAAATATGGTTTGAATGGTTCAATGGAAGCGCCTTTCCCTGATTTCAACTGGGTTTGAAAGGATAATATTCTCTAGGCCTCTTCAGGTGAAGCGACCTACTTTGTGATAGATTCCCTCCTCTGGAATCCACATTGAAACTGTTGTTGAAACTGTGATGAAGCAATGGAAAACTTGTATGGTTTTTCCAATTGGCTAGGGTGTGTATCTCAACATTGAATCCAATCAACTGGTGTCTTCCTCATGGAATCCACAATCCTCCATTGATTTTCTTGAACCTGTGTGTTTTCTCCTTAGAGCTTAATTCTCAAATCATAATATGTAATAATAATCAATTAGGTCACTTTTCTCCATCATATACTCTCTCAATCCCTAATTCTTCATTGACCTCTATATTTAGCCTCTTTCACTGAAGTGACCTCTATATTTGGATTTTTCCCACTTTTCACTTAATGTCACTTTCAAAATATAACATTCCCTAGTGAAATGAAATCAAATGACCCTTTTCCCCTGTTTCTTCCTGGCTATGGTCTAAAAGGGGATGTTTAGACTACTAAGTCTTCCTCTCTGGAGATCCTACTTGGAAAGGGACATTACATTACATGTGGCATGGGGTTATTTCCCCTTGGAGAGGAACCTGATAGGAAATGTTACCAGGGAAACATCATTAGCTCCATGTGAAAATTAGAGAGATCCTCAACAATCATCCAAACACCTATTTTCCACTTGAGCACATGTGTACAGTGGTTGCCTTGGGTGTCTGGTAGGGACATAAAAGAGAGAATGGTGTCTAGTATGTTCTCCTTGGTTCAAGATAAAGGAAGTGGTAGAGTGTGAAAGGAAAACAAGTTTTACAATAAACATTTGAAGTTTTTGTTGGTTTTTCTTCATATAAGATATGATGGATATATTATTACAATGATGAGTGTTCCATATATAGGGAACATATGGTAACCATTAATGAAAGGATGTGTCCCTTGAATGATCAATAATTATTTATTATTATGATTTACTTATTATATATGATATTTAATAATCAATAATTATATTATTAATTATTATGTTTAGAGAATGTCTTCCCGATGTTGTCCAAACACCAACACTCCCTCTCAATGAGGGAGACATTATGCAACATGCCAAGCTTTTCTTTGAAGTATACAAACTTCACCCTAGACTCATGACACTTGTGTGTCAGTCTTGGGAGACATCTCTCTCCCACCTGAACTGAGGAGAAACTCCTTTTGTGTCTTTCCCTCTAAGCCAATTAACTCTCTCAAAGATTAGGCTTACTTTGGGTCCACATGTAATAGCATATAACATCTCAAGTCTTTATCATTCATTGTCATTTCACCATGACTAGGACAAAGACCACACTGGGAAATTTCACCACAGGTACACACCTATGAGTGAATGTCGGCATGATGCTAACTAACACGTGGAAAGCACTTCAAGCACCTCGAGTCCATATTATTCCTTGTCATGATCAAGGAAGGACTACGTCTAGGCCCATTTACCACAAGTTCACCTTTATGATAAATGTATCATATCTCCCTTGGTCTACAGCCCAATCTAGGAAAAGTTTTTCCTAATGTTGAAACATCAACAATCCCTCTTAGCTAGGGAGGTATCTTTCCATAGTAGTACACAACTATTGTCCAGAGACATGTAGTCTCCGCCATTGGTACACAACCACCATAGTAGAAAAAGGTTTGTCACACATGGCACTCCCATGTGGACTTCTAGAGGCTACTCCCTCTAGGAACACTTAGGGTCAACTCCCCATAGTGTGAGTCATCAAGGGTCAACTCCCTTGACATGTCCTCATGTTCTCTCCAAATGGGACGATGGGCTATAAGCCCAAATGCACTTATCCCTTATCAAATAAGTGTCCTCACAGATAAATTCAACTCAATTCATAGTGGAGTACGATCTCGAGAAAGTTTGTCACACGTGGAACTCCATGTGGACTTCTAGAGTCTACACCCTATAAAAACACTAGGGTCAACTCCCATAGTGTATGACATCAAGGGTCAACTCCCTTGACATTTCCTCATGTGATCTCCACATGGGACGTTGGGCTATAATCCCAAACACACTTATCTCTTCTCGAATAAGTGCCCCACTTATCCCTTATCGGATAAGTGTCATCATAGATCAACTCAACTCAGTCACAGAGGAGTACGAAATGGAGAATGTCTCAGGAAGCTGCAAACATCAACACTCCCTCTCTGTGAGGGAGGCATTCTCTGCCATGCCAAGTCTGTCATGAAAGTACTTGAACTTCGTCTTGGTTTTGTAAGAACATCAACAACTTGATCATTTGTAGGAAGGTATTGCACCAACACTTCCTTCCTCTGCACCATGTCTTGGATGTAATGGTACTTGATCTCAATGTGGTTCGATTTGTCATGAAACACTGTATAATCAGAGATCTTCACACAACTTTCGTTACCATAATGAATAATGGTGGAATCCAGCACATGTTCGGATAAATCTGCAAGGAGCTTGCGAAGCCAAATTACTTCACAGACTATCATACTTAATGCAATGTACTCTGCTTATGTTGTGCTCAAAGCCACATAAGTTCATTTCCTTCTACACCAGGAAACCATGGAATATCCCAAAGTGAAGAAACACCTGAAGGTGCTCTTTCTGTCCATTGTGCTCCCTGCCCAATCAGAGTCAATATATTCTTTCCATATCATATCAATATTGGAAGTATATCTCATACCATGTCCAAATGTTCCTCATAAGTATCTCAACACATGCTTCGCAACAATCTAGTGTGTCTATCTCAGCTGACTTATAAACTGGCTAAGTGCACTCACTGCATAGCAATATTTGGTCTGGTGTTAACCAGATACATCAATTATCCAATCAGTTGTTTGTACAGAGTCGGATAAATTTCGTCAGAATCGAAAGAATACACACTTAGTTTCTTCAGATTCATCATCATTGGTGTAGCCACAGGTTTCAAGTTTAGTATCTCAAAATTCTTCAATATCTCAACTATGTACTTCCCCTGACTGAGGAATATCTCATTAGTTCTCTACCACACCTCTAGTCCAAGGAAGTAGTGCATCTTACCAAGGTCCTTCATCTCAAACTTAGAGGCCAATGCATACTTGCATTCAACAATAAGGCTCTCTGTATCGGTGATGAATAAATCATCAACGTAGAGGACCAAAATCAGGGACTCACCATTAACAGTCTTGTAGTACAGGCTGGGATCGACAACACTTTTGTTGAAGCCCAAAAATAATCAAGTGTCCATCAATCCTTGCATACCAAGCTCGAAGTGGTTGCTTGATTCCATACAAGGCCATCTTCAACCTGCACACATGAGACTCCTTCTCATGTATCACAAAACCATCTGGATGCTTGATGTATACTTCTTCCTCAATATCTCCATTGAGAAAGGTTATCTTCACATCCATCTGATGTAGTTTCCAACCCATGCATAATGTAATGGAAATAATCATCCAGATAGAAGTGTATAGAGCAACAAGAGCAACAAATCGCGTTTTGTGTTTCTCGATGCTCCCGAAAACTGTGTGTTTGATCTTATAGATCCACTTGGAAGTCACTACAGACTTCCCCTCGGGTCTTGGAACAATATCCCACACATCACTCTTCATGATGGACTGATACTCCTCCATCATGGCATCTCTCCATACTGGCTGACTAGACACCTCCTCATAACAAGAAGGCTTAGAATCAATGATGTGGCTCATAGTTGAGGTCTCTTTCTCTCTCGGAAGGTACCATGTGGAGATGCATGTCCTTCTACCTCCTACAGAGTCTGACGATCCCATGTAGTTCTCTTCCAACCTACTGCAATATCTCTTTGAACATCAATGAGATCATCAATTGGATCAATAGGAACAACTGTCTCCCTCTGAACTACTGGAGGGTGAGGGGGAGAAGCCACCATCTCTTCCTATCTTTCACTATCAATATCCATGTGAGATCCTCTAGATCTCCGAAAGGCTACATCCTCCTCAAAGGTAACATCTATTCTCACCTTAATTTGTCTTTGACTAGGGATGTAGATTCGATATTTCTTCGAAGACTCATTGTACCCCACAAATATACCCTTTCTTCCTGAAGGGTCTATCTTGGTCCTTTTCTTCTTGGGTACATGAATGTATACTTGACACCCAAAATATCCTAAACTATCCAACCTCAGGCTTGACTCATGAACTTTGTCCATACTAGACATCTCTTGGTTTCCCCGTGGAACACATCTCTAAGAGATATCGAGGTTCCCTCATGAAACCAATGTCTTGGTTCCTTCATATGACCATCTAAGGCACATCAGGAGGATGAAGTCCACATTTTATATTACTAGTCCATACAAGATCCTCTGGGGAGAATGTCTCATGATGTTTCCTAAAACATCTCTTGGAAACATTGAGGTTCCCTCATTGAACCAATGTCTCCAAGACATATCGAGGTTTCCTCATGGAACCATTGTCTTGTTTCCAGAATCTAGTTGAAATTAAGTTGTCCCAACTCCTCTCAATGCATATTTGGTGGAGCCCTTGTCTCATCAAAATCATGCTTCAATTCTTAGTGATCCATCCACATAACCTTTATTATTTATAAGATTCACTCACACCCTCAAATAGATTTCACATAGTGCTTAGACTTGAAGCAGACCCACACATTGCATGTGGTGGGGCCCACACACACTCAAGGTGAGGCTTTAGTTGGTTGGGCTCATGTTCACTCTAACGATAACCTTCACATGGAATCAAACACGGATATCATCTACGCTTTAAAATATCAAACGCGTTGGAACATTATAGCACGGTAAGCGCTATAGGGGAACATTTGACTGGCAATTATATTTTCTTTCATTACAATTTTTCCCAAATTACCAACCGTCCATCGATATTGAATCCAGCTAAATATAACTGGTGGTTACATACCTGCGACATTCGCATTAATTTCCAAGTCCTGTCTTCAGCTGTGAATACTACCAAGCGGTAAATGGATTCACCCCAAAGAACATGCCAGTAAAACTTTCCCTGTGAATGAATACCTGAGAGGTGAGGCGATACATAACGGGGGACATCGGTAGAAACCCTAGTCCATGCATCGGATTTTGGGTCATAAATCTCCATGACTATTTTATTAATCCCTCGGGTTAGTCATCAGAACTATGTTCGCCCACTATGACTATGTAACACCTGGTAGAAATGTCAAATGCCATCGTATGGAAAAAAAAATATACAGGAACTTGACCTTCACGAGAAGGGATGGTGACGCGTCTCCAAGTCCCCGTAGCCAGATTACTTAAGTAAGCATATGGTACACAAATGCTGCACAAGAGGCTTTTGCTAACATCCATAATAGTGATATGCAAAGGAACTTTGTAAATTTGTGAACCATTTCCTTCTATAACCCAAGTTTCCACATCATGTTCGTGACCCCAATTTAGTTTCACGAAAAACCCAGGAAGGGAATGAAATGGCAAGTTTTGATCCATTATTTGCAGAGGGTTACCCATCGATGACGATAGGAGATAATTCCATTGTTTACACACACTCTTCAGATTCACAAGAACTCAAAGGGGTAACCTTGCCAAAATCCTAAAAAACATATCGTCGGGAAGATTTTGCCAGATATTTTCTTCCATGTCTCGCAAGGCCAAGCCAGATCATGTTAGTAGGTTTGGCTTCTTGAACCCATTTGAAATCAACAATTCTCACACCTTTTCACATGTATATATTCTCACCAACATAAATTTAAATTGATGGGCAATTCGTTTCCTAAAAAAAAATAAAAGAAACTTTCTTTTAGGATCTTGGGCCCTCCCGTGTGAGTTAGCCCAATCCTCCTCTAATACCATGTTGGTTTTTCTTCATATAAGATATGATGGATATATTATTACAATGATGAGTGTTCCATATATAGGGAACATATGGTGACCATCCATGAAAGGATGCGTCCCTTGAATAATCAATACTTATTTATTATTATCATTTACTTATTATATATGATATTTAATAATCAATAATTATATTATTAATTATTATTCTAAGAGAATGTCTTCCCGATGTTGTCCAAACATCAACAGTTTTACCCCATTGATATGGTAAAAGAACCAACTTGATCTATATGTAATTTTGTATACATACATAAGATTTTAAGCTTTTAAGCTTTTCATATTAAAGCAAAGGGGGTTGAAGTTTTCTATCGAGGTCTAGTTCCAAGGCAAATTGGTATTACAACAACTCACACTAAGCTTGACCCAAAAGTACTCATACTAAGCTTAACCCAAGAGTTGTTGAAATATGTAAAATCCTATATGGTTAGGAAGCTTATAGGTAATGTCTCTATGTACAACCTTGTTATCTTCAATCCTATGGATTAATTGCACATATGGAACACATTCTACTATTTGTTTTTTCAGTAATGTAAAACTACACATCTTCATTTATAGCTATCTAGGCTTTCTATGATGGAAATGGCCTTTAATGTACCATATTTTCCAATGGGCAATGGAATTGATGTCCACCTAAAATGATTGGAGTATTTTAGTTTCATTTGAGAAGAATATGCCTTTGATTCGTTTCTAATCTCCATATTGGCTAGGTATGTGAACACATTTTGGAAATTGTAGGCAAAGACTTTTTGCTTGAGTTTGCTTAATATCCTACAAACAACTTGGCTGAGTTGGAAGTCAAGCATGAGGCAATGTGCTTGGATTTAGGCGACAAATGGTTCACTTTATTGCATTCTACTAGGCCTTTTATCATCCATAAAATTTAGTGATTAGTTGACCTTGGGTAAAAATCTCTTCATATTTAAATCTCTTAGTTCTTTATTTCCCCACTTTAGATGTATAATAAATATTCTACTACCATTTTTCAAGTTTTAGGTTGTAATATGTTTTCCATTTTTCCATTTTACAACATTTTGTGATATGTTTTCCGTTTTCACATTTTACAACATTTTTTATTATGTTTGTATTTGAATTATAGGAAACACTTACTCTGGAGGTTGTTCATGATATTGGTTTTTCATCATAGGTGATTGGAGATATAAGTTGGGCAACTTGTTTCAGATGACCTATTAGCTGATAATAGGTATTCTAAACTAGTTTGTTCTATCATTCCAATGAAAAGAGTCCATGATTATTCTATTATGATCCTGAAATACTTGCAGAAGACTTACAAGGCAATTAAAATTAGAAATGAGGTGATTGAATGTGTTATGCCCCGTACCTAATTCTGTTTCTATTTGTATTTTTGCTTGCTCACTAGATTGAGTTTTTTCTTTGGTCCTTGCTAGAACACATTGGCCTAGTCCTTTTCCAAAAGAGAGTGGTCTCTGTATTTTTCTTTTATCTTTTCCAAAATTTTCTTGGTCAAGAGAGAAATAATGTTCTAATTTATGAACAAACATGTACCACCTAATTATTTGTAAAAGGAAGAACGAAAGAACTTAAATGCTTAAATATTTACCTTTAAATATTGTTGAAACCACACCCACCAAATAATATACCAAGAACACAACTTATGGAGCTCATAATTGCTACAAAATCCTAAAATTAAAATTTTTCATTGTGAGAGCCACAAAACCATTACTATGAGTACACTTTAAGAACATTGGAGCTACAAAATACTCAAAAATATTAAAGAGTGTTTGTAGAAGACAATGCAATTAATGTATGAGGATTGTCTTCACCGATGGAGCTTTGATTTGTGATAAAAACAAGTAGGATTGGCAAAAGCTTGGTATTTCCTAAAGTATTTTTCAAATCAACAAAAATAAAAATAGAAATTGCATTGTAAAAATTCAATAGAGTAGGTATTACGCACAACAAATTTAACTTAAGTGATGAAAAAAATTAGGATTACTACAATATGCACTCACCCATGTCATGTCTTATCACTGCTTTGATCATAGCAATTCATTTCATCAGTGGGGTTATTAGAACCCTCTCTAACTTGTTAACTATGGAGACCTAGACTTATAGGATCCTCTCTTAAGCCTAAGGTAGATTTGATCCCTTTCATCACTAGTTGATTTTTTTTGTACGATTCCTCCTTATTTATGTCTTAATACAATAGGTGCAACACAAATTTTAAGGCCTCTAATTTTTTCTTCAACACGAGTCAATTTCACAAACCCATCAACAACCTAAGCGTAATGATTGAATAGGTAGCTAAGTAACTATTGTGTTATATGTGCACAAAAGAATATCTCTCATGAACTTTCAAACCCATGACCAATATATTAAACGTAGTCTTCCCAATTAGTAATAATTCAACCTACACCATTATATATATTCAACATTTTTCAAAATCCATATGTAAATGAAGCATACTCGATGGATAATGTATGCATTGTACAACCTCCACACGACATCGAAACAACATGGATAGAAGACATCCCCTTGTAGTGATCTCCTTGGGATTTCCTTGGCTTTAGACTTCCATGGATAATCCATAAGCCAACAAGATGAATCAAGGAGCCTGTGGATGAATGACATAACAAAACATAGTTGGATAGCTAATGGTATCGTGTTTTCAGTAAACAAAACCAATTGGAAAATCAAAACCAGATGCCAGTGTTGTAGATTTCATATTCTTTTATTATTAGTCCATGCATCCCATGAGTTTATTTCTTAGTGTTCGTGCATAATTTATAGGTATTTGTGCAATGTTTTGTAAAAATAGTTATTAATTTTATTTTTGAGAAAATAATAAAATTGTTTTTTTTTTTGTTTTTTTTAAATTAAAGAATATGATTTTTTTATTAGTTGAAATATTTGATTTGACTAAATAGCTATAGTTAGAGGTAGTACATTTGTTTAAAAAAAAATAGCCATATATTCTTTGTTATAGCTACTTATATTAAAAATTATGGCATCTATACAAGAAAGAGGAGTACGATATAGATCTCCATGGTTTTGTATCTATCTCGAAACAATAATGACATTTACGATAACATTCAAGTGCTTACCTTCGATTAAAAGGTATTTAAAGTTATGACACTTGTACAAAGAAATAACAATGACATTTACAACATCACTCAATAACTTACATTCCATAGTTTTACTGTTTTCTTTTAGATATAGATTTCTAATTTTTTATAGGTCAAATACTCATTTCTATCATTGACAAAGATATAAAAATAAAATAAATATCAAAGTAGTTTATGTTAACGTCTAGATTTATTTTAATTAGGTTCATTTGTTGGTCCGGGGATGGTTTGAATGGATGAACAATTCCAAATATAATTTTAATGAAATTCATCCATTGGTGTGTGGGTGGCTCCAAATTCAAATTTAATTAGGTTTTGTCACTTATCCTATATGTTTTTTTCTTCTTCTTTGGTTTTACTCCAAAATGATGGTCTTCATGTCTATAAATGCCTAAGTCAAATAGAGAAAGTCGAGGCCTATGGTTAAGCTCCTTTTGAAAATTGCCTCCTGCGGCATAGAACCCTAGGCGGGGGTTGCAGGCCCTCCCTATCCCTTTTTCATCCCCTTCCCATTCCCCGACCTCCCTTTTTTGGTTCCCCTCCTTCCCCTTCCATCCCCCAGTTTCCCGTTCCAGCCCTTGTTCGATGGTGCACTTCAGCAAGTCCCTGCAAGAGCCCGTGTGCCCCCCACGTGGTCTGAGACACATGGAAGAATATGATATGGAGGTTGTGGATTACGAGGCTAGTCCCTCAGGTCATCTTCCTTCTCCTCCCATGCATAATTTTTGGAAATATTTAGTGCCCCTTGTTCGGCTCCCTACACGAACTCCCACATACAACGAGTTAATGGCTTCCCTGATCTTGAGCTTGCCAGCTATGAACATTTTATTGATGTCTCTTCAAGTTCTCTGCATTCCTCTCCCTCTAGGCCGTCGAAGCAACCAAACAATTTTATGACATCTTCTCCCAAGGAAAAGGTTCCTATTCCTACGTATTCACAGAAGGAAGAAAAGAAGGATAATATTGGTAAAGGAGACCAGTCCCCTCCTCGAATCTCGACTGATTTGTCACAGAAAAATCAGCAAGGTGTATCAAGGAATGAAGGGGAACTGTGAGGATGTTAGTTGGAGACGATAATCCCTTAAGAAAAGTCCCTCAACTAGCTGGGAAGACATTGGTTGTAAGATTCTATGGTAAGTCTCCAGGAGAAAAATCCCTCACAGGATGGATGAATAACTAGTGGAAACCCTTGATTGGATATTCCCTGGAAATTCATATCTTGTCCAGAAACTGGATTTTCTTCATGTTCCTTTCAACAAAATATTGTGAAGAGATTCAAAATCAGAACTAGACCTGGGGTCCGTTTGGTCTTACCCTCAAACCCTGGTCAGTGGATTTGGACCCCCTTAAGGAATCCATAGTTGTTTTGAAGGTGTAGGTGATTTTACCAAGTTTGCCTTTGGATTTTTGGTCTAGGGAAGCGTTGGAGGCTATTGGTAACAAATTGGGTTCTTTAGTCAAACTAGAACCTAATTGGGACTCAAAAAAAGATCGCAGGTGGGCCTCGATCATGATCGAATTTGATGTCAGAGAAGGCCTAGTGGGAAGTATTGATTTAGTCTATGTTAGAATCACATGGCACTATAAGGTAGACTATTAGAGACTACCTTTCAGGTGCCAATGAAGTTGGACACATTTGCTCTCAGTGCACCATATTCGTGTCGCTCCAGTAACCCCCTACCAGACAATGGAAAGATAAATCTAAAATTAGAAAACATGACACGGTTGAAGTCATCATGGTGGAAGGAAAAAAGGAGGAATTTCCTTTGGATAATGACAAAGTGGTCCTCTCCAGCCAAGCTTTGGGTGACTTGGTTAAAAAATATTTTGATTCAGGTATGGATATTTCTTCCCTTTCTCCATTAAGTTCTCTTCCTAATGGTACGGGTTTGAATTTTCCTATGTCTTATGTCCCCTCTCCCTCTGTTCCCATCCCCTCTCCCAGGAACTCCTCCCTTCCTGCAGATTCACCATCCCCCCCAGGTTTTCCTCCTCCCTGCCCTCACCTGAGGCTTCTCCCCCAAAAAACTCTCTCCCCCTTCCCCTGAAGTCTCCCTTCCCCCTTGATCAAAAGATATTCCTTGAGATAAAAAACTTGAGAGGCCAACCCTTCTTATGGAGGATTGTCCCTCTACCCTCCTCCTCTCACTCAGGCTAGCAGAAAGTCCCATCTCTCGAAAGTGAAAGAAATAATCGCTGCATAAATTCGCAAAGGAACCCAAGCGACCATCACAAGGGCCCTTAGAGTAGAGAAATCCATTCCGATGAGGGGAAAATGATCTTTCTTTCCTTCAACGCAAGAGATATTGGGGGTGCCCCGAAGAAACTAGCCCTCAAAAGAATGTTCCTAAGCCTAAATCTAGACATAATTTTGATTCAAGAGACAATGTGTCCTGGTAACAAAGCTAGAGAAATTTTTAGTCCTTGGCTTAGGAACTAGTCTTTTAGTACAATTGATGCTTCTAGATAATCGAGAGGCTTTCTTATAGGGTGCAGTCCTAATTTTTAGGCATTATCCTCCTCTGTAGTTCGCTCTTCAATTTCAATCAAATTAAAACATAAGAATAGTGATTTTTCCTTCTTAGTGGTCAATGTTTATGGTCCCTACTCTGATAGGACCTCCTTCTAGGAGGACTTGATTTTTGCAAGCATTTTTTCTAACCCGCTAATGGTGGCAGGGGGGGACCAAATTTCACCCTATCCTTTTGGGAGGTTTGAGGTGCACAACCAAGGGCAGACAAGCAAAGCGGTTTTTTCATGTCTTTTTTAGAAAATTTCGGTTTGGTGGATATCGAACCTGTGAAGTTGTCTCCCACTTGGAGAAATTTCAGGACTGGAGATGAGGAGGTTGCAAAAATATTGGATCACTTCTTAGTTTCTGAAGCCCTCCTGGATTTGGGACCAATTTTTAGAGAAATGGTAGAGGTAGGAGGAATTTTGAACCACTGCCCAATCTTCTTACATTGGTCTTCAATATTTGAGTCCCCTACTTCCCCTCTTAAATTTTTCCAGACCTGGCTGGCAGAAGAAGATTTCAAGAATCTGGTTCTCTCCACTTGGGTCAAGCTGTCCCCTCTGAATATTGTTCCACTCATTGTGCAATTTGCGACTAATCTTAAGAATTTGAAAAGCGTCATTAAAAAATGGCTTCCTCTTTGTAATTTCAAGAGGCAATGATTCATTCGGGACACTGAAGAAAATATCGTCAAGGCTTATAGGAAGCTAGAGGAAATACCCCTTTCCAATGAAAATTTAAAGGATTTAAGAGAACTGGAGGAAAAATGGGCCTCGTGGCTAAAAACAGAGGAACAAGAATGGAAAATTAAAAGCAAGGCTCCTATTTCATCAGTTTACAAATTTTCGAAGAAACCTCAACATAATATGGGAAATCAAAGATGAAGAAGGAAATATGGAGGTATCCTTTGAAGACAAGTCAAATCTTGGAGTAAACTTCTTCAGTAATATTTTCTCAGCCCCCCCTGGTTGCCCTATTCAAGAAATTTTTGAGGTAGTGGGCAAATTTCCCACAATGTTTTCTGAAGATATGAATTTATCCTTGGAGGAAGAGGTCACGGAATTGGAATCAAGAGTGGCATTGTTTTCCATGAAGAATGGAAAAATTCCAGGCCCAGATTGGGTTATTGTGGAATTCTATAAGGATTTCTATGACTTCCTGAAGAACGATCTTCTGATGGTGGTAAGGGAATCTCAAAAGGAAGGACGAGTTCACAGACCTCTAAATGCCACCTTCTTGTGCCTTATCCCTAAAATTAGTGCCCTTCTTCCTTTGAGGATTATAGACCGATTTCATGCTACAATGTTATATATAAATTAATTTCCAAGATTATTTCTAGAAGAGTGAGACCGATGCTTAGTGCTTTCATAGGAGAAGAACAATTTGGTTTTCTACACAATAGACAGATACACGACGCAGTAGCCATCACTCAAGAAGTTCTCCACTCTCTCAAAAAAAGAAATCTTAAGGCATCCATCCTTAAATTGGATCACTCAAAAGTGTATGACCAAGTAAACTGGACTTTTCTATGCCTGGTCCTCATCCAATTGGGCATGAGTTTGAAAGCTCTCAATTGGATAATGGGATGCATTCAAAATGCTTCCTTTGCCATCCTTATCAATGGAGCTCTGTCCCATTTCTTCAAAGCATCTAGAGGACTCCGTCAAGGTTGTCCCCTTTATCCCTTTCTATTATTTATTATCATCGAAGCACTAAGAAATATGATAAAGGAGGCCAGAGCCAACGACCTCCTAAAAGGAATTGCAGTCTTTGAATCTAAATCAATAACTCATTTTTTATTCATGGATGACATATTGCAGCTTGTTCGTTTCTCAGAGGAATCTTAATTCCTTTAAAAATATTTGAAACTTATATTGCAGCGCAACGAGAATGAAACTAAATATGGAGAAATCATGTTTAATTCTTAATCACTACACAGAAGCGGAAGATTCCTCCTTTGCCAACATCTTTCCAGCTCAAAGGAAACCTCTCTCTGAAGGACTCAAGTATCTGGGCTTCAACTTAAACCATACAATTACAGGAAAGACGATTGGAGTTGGTTAATCAGAAAAGTTGAGGCCAAAATAGCCATTTGGGTCAATAGACTCCTCTCCAGAGGAGGAAGACTTGTGTTAATTAAAGCAGTCTTAGAGGGAATTCCTGTGTACTAGAATTCCATTGCTACATTACCTAAAGGAGTCTTAGATAAAATTCGTCATATAAGCTTTCACTTTTTATGGGCGGGACAAAACTCTCATGGAGGTACTCATTTGACCAATTGGAACTCAATCGCAGCCCCAAAAGAGATGGGTGGATGGGGTTTAAAAAACATTCATCTTTTTATTCGAGCCCTAGCGGGAAGAAATATCTGGAGACCAACCCTCGGGAACTCTCTTTGGGTAATATTTATGAACTCTAAATATTTCCCCAACCTATCCATTTCCGAATGGTTTCAAGAGCCTACGAAATCTTCCAAAGGCTCAATTGTGTCGAAATCTCTCGTGGAAGCCTTCCCCCTAGTTGGAAAGTGGACTGTATGGCATATCAGAAATGGGGCAAAGTTAATACTAGGAGAAGACTCGTGGTTGGGAGCGGGAAGCAATTATAAGATTTCTCCTCTTCTCCTACAATTACTCAAGGAAAAAAACCTTCGGTACTTGGGTGATGTAAACACTGGCTTTCCCTAGGTTCGAGGGCATACAAGATGGAAAAATGCAGAATCTCTTGATCTCTGTGAAGCTATGTGAGGCGAGTGGAACTCCTACATCTCCCTTTTATGAGAAAATTTTATCTCACTGGATAAAAACTATGAAGACACTCTTTGTTGGTCAAAAAATCCACATAATGGGTCCTACTCAGTTAAACTCGGATACAAAGCCTGGTTAGAAGATAACATGGTGACCCCTCCAAAATGGTGGTGGAAGTCCCTTTGGAAACTCAAAGCTCCTCCCAAATGTAAATTAACCCTACGACTTGCAATAAACAACAAATTGATGACTTGGGATAACTTCCTTAGAAGAGGATGGTGTGGACCTAATAGATGTCCTCTTTGTAAAGAAAATCAAGAAACTATTACGCATCTCTTTGTCTCCTGTCCCTATACAAAAAAGATTGCATAGTTAGTAAAAGAACAACTAAAATCCAAGGCCAATTGGAACCAAGGCTCCGTCGAAGACTGCTTTAGAGCTTGGATCCAAGACATATCAATATCCGTGTACGTAGGCCTCCCTGTTATCATGATTTCGAACATCTGGTGGGCCCGAAACAACTTTGTTTTTAAAGATAAGTATGTTCTTCCATAGCTCTTTGCGGAAATATCGCTCAATCAAGCAGAAGAGTTCAAGGAAGAATTAAGGGAAAGCAAGTCTCAGATTGTAATCCCTCCTCCCATTGATTACACCATCCCTTGGGGTTACTTCAACAAGGCCAATCAAGGACATTCTCCTTCATGTGGAGTGGGGGTGGTTCCTTTTATCAGTCACAACCACTTTATCCACACCAGATATGTGCTAGGGGGTGGAACACATAGTAGAGAAGAACTTATAGCCCTATTGACCCTCTTGGAAACTGCAAAGGAAAAAAACTTGTCAAAGCTTCAAGTTTTTGGTGACTCCAAATTGGTGATCGATTGGGTGAGGGGTAACGACAATATTCAAAATCCCAGGTTGGCCTCCTTGCTAAGAGGCATCAAGCTTACTTTCAAATATTTTGAATGGCTATCCTTCCAGCACATTCTTAGGGAACTTAACACAAAGGCAGATGAACTCTCAAAGGAAGCCTTGCAGTTGCAGAAAGGAGCCTTCGGTTTTTATGAGTTCTTTGAAGGAGCAGAAACCAAAGCAATGGAGTTTCGTCTTTGAAGAATCCTTTCCTTTTTTCCGACATGTAAGGTTGTATATGTTTATGTAAAGTTTGAACATGATGTAGAAGTGTTTGAAAAAACCAATAAAGGCTTGTTTTGTAGTAGATTAGACACATAGGTTGTATAGTTCCTGAAGAAAACCTACAAAGACTTGACATGAAAAACAACATGTATATTCTCATATTAATATAAAAGTTTTTTTTCCTATGAAAAGAAAGATGCCTCAGTCGATACACCTTCAATAACACTTAGGCTTCCACTTTATTTTAATAAATTCATTGACAATAAATATCTAAAAAACTTAAATGATTCAAGAGATAACATTTGTTTTTGTTTTTTTATAAATAATGATATTGAAAACTAAAGTTTAATGTTTAAAAATATTTTCCTTCATTAAATTTATTTAAATTAAAAACTTTGTTTAAATTAAAAAAAAAAATAGTGTTACAAAACAATTCAATTTTTTTTAAAATAAAGCTGATAATAATATATGTGATTACATGACTACATTTTCATATCATTTTTCAAATATTCTTTGAGTTAAAATGAAAACATTAATGAGATATGAAATACATTTGGTATTAAATATTTTTAAAATGGTAAGTTATGTTTAGTATTGAGATACTTTGAAGAATGATAAGTTAAATCATATGAGTGGCAATTGTATACTTTTGAAGAGTTTTTACTAATAAAATTGTTTTGATGATGTGGTGCAATATAAATTATTTTGTATCTGTCGGAATAAAAATATATATTAGTATTTTTTTTTTTTCCAAAATTACTTAAAAAGCATTTTGCATTTTGAAGAGGAGAGAAGTGATCACTCAAAAATTTTGCATGCAATATTCCTTAAAAGCATATATATAAGTGACATATAAGTGAGTTTATTCCATATTAGTAGTGTGCATAACCTCTTTGGATGGTTGATTTTGGATTTTTTTTTAATAATTTAAAATAAAAATAAGACAAATTCTTAAAAAAACATTTCATATATTTATATTATATTAATATTATTATGATAATATTTTCAAAATAAAATATTTTATAAATTAATTTATTTATTTTTAATTTCAAAATTTTAAATGAAAATGTAATTTTCAATAATACGCTTACATATTCTACACTTGTTTTAGAATAAGTAATGCTAGCTTATTACTTAAATTCCCTTTGTTATTTTGGGTTCTTATTATGTGTATCCATTCTAATTAAATTTGTTACCAATTCACTTTTTACATCTTATTTAAATTTTGTATACAACAATTGAGAATTATCCCTTTAAGTTTGGGGATTTCTCTTTCTATGTTGAGTATCCACTTTGACTAGTTACAATAAATTATTGATAATGTTTTTTTTGTTCAAAAAAAAATTGCTCATATATATATAAAGTTTCTTTGCAGTATAATATTTCGTCATAGTGATTACAGTCAACCCAAAAACAAGGATCATACTACGATAACAGTCAATCCCAGAAGTACAATGGAGTATTAACAAAACACTACAACTTCACTCGGGCAATGGCACAAGAAGACCTATATGTAGAAGACTTCAAATGGTACCAACATATTACAAAAGTCCAAACCATAGAGCACTCCTGAGATCCAAGAACTAACAAAAAGATAAAACTACATAGCAGTAAATACAATAATGCATCAATAAAGGTTTAGGAACAAAGATGGACCCACAAGCCCATCCTCCATCTGAAAATATGTTAATCTTCCTTTCGGATGTTCCAGAGCTTGTTTGGATAGCTCATCTACCTCCTAGTTAAAATCTCTATAAGTATGCGAGAAATCTAAATACGAAAATTCCAGAATGAGAGCCTTGATCCGATCTTTCCAAAAAGCCAAACCCATATTGTTTTGAAAGATGATATGGCACACTCCTAGGTGGAAAATATTTTGCATAAAACTTTTAAATAGATTTATTTTAACTTTAGATCTATTAAACAGTGAAATGAAATAAGTATAAAACCCTTTTCACTTAAACATTTGGGCTTAAAATAGATTTATACTAATAAGTATAAAACCCTTTTCACTTAAACATTTGGGCTTAAAATAGATTTATACTAATTTATTTTATTTATGTTCGCTTTTTCTCTATTAAAAACATGATCATTTTTCTTGTTGTTTTAATGATATACTTAGGGATTTCTCCCATATACATAAAAATCTAGCCAACTGAGATTGCGGGAGTATTAGAAAGCTAAAAATGTCCACTAAAATTGGTATAAATAGTTTTAGGGAATTCACACATCATTTCAACTTATCCAATTTAGGGGTTAGCAAGAAGTTTCAATCTTCATTCTTGGTAATCACCCCAAGGTATGGAATGCCTATGATATACCATTGAGACAAAGAACCATGGAAAATTTCTACAACTAACTTGTAGAAAAGTGTATAGATATCGGATTGTACATGAACAATAACCCAATTGTATGTGAGTTAAATCAAATAAAATAAAGAGATTCCTTTGAGACTACATATTTTTTTATAGGTTACATTCTTGAAAAATTATTGAACATTAGTATTTTAAAACTTGTGTTTATGCTCAAATGGTTTGTTAATAACTAACCAGCTTTATTGAATCTTATAAGTAGCTCATGCAAAGCTCATTGTAGTGTTAGAGGATGAGGATATTGTTAGATTAACATTGTCATCTTAGAGATTGAAGATGTTGCTTTAAGGAGATGATAAATGTGTGATTTCAAGGGTCTTGTGAATAATATGATGTGAAGAATGATTTGAAAATGTAGTTTGCTACAATTTAGATGGTTTGGAATAAGATTTTGTGGTCAATTTCCATACAAATATCTTTCAAATTTGTTCTCCATTTTTAACTGATTGTGACAAGACTAGGCATCGACCATGGTTACAACTTGATCACTCACTACAACTATTATTACAACTATGTTGATTCTATTACATAATATCTACATTAATTATTTAATAGGTTTTTAAATTCACTTTCCTAAATTTCGTTGGAAGCCTCCCAAATAATTATGAAGTGTTTCCTATGTCTATACCTTTTTAGAAAATAAAACAATATAACTAAAACATTGTTCAGAAAAAAAAAAAGCACATAAGTCTTACACTTTTAAAAAATAAGACCAAAGTCCTTATCATCTAATACAATATAGTCTTCGTCCTCGTAACTAATGTCTCGTATTTTAGATGTCTATTGTTTCAAATAATTATTTAGATCATTTCATTGTTCTTCTAAATATACGTTCGTATGTCTATACCCTTGAATGAAATCACAACAAATTATTTGTTTTCTTTATCAATTCAACATAATGAAAACTATACTTTGATTTTTATTTTAGTAGCGAAGTAACTTTACCAAGTGACTTTAAGTAGAGAATGGAAATAGATGTGGTAAAAAATATGAAGGTGAGTTACAACTTCATCGTGAATCAAACGTGCACCTACCTTGTCAACAAAAATACTCATCACGGAAATGTAACTAATAAAAACAAAAGATAATAAAAAATAAATTTGAGTAAAGAAACTAGAAATATCTAATTACAGAACAGAAGACAACATTCCCTAAAAAAATTGCTACAAAAATTTATTTTTCTACAACCTTAGGATATATAACAACTTCAACTATTACAGATCAGGGTTAGGATATATCTATCAAATAACTAAAAGTCAAAGCAGAGAGAAACAAGGATTAGATCCTCATGTGTGATGTCCAAATTAGCTTTTTGACGTAATCCAAAAATGAATTGCTTATGACCTGGGATCGTCATCCCTCTTTCATTCCAAGAAATAAGGGAGAACTACCCATAGGTCCTCCAAAAATGGGATGGTGAGCTAACTACAAAATAGGGCTCTTCATTATTGAAGGAAGGGGTTGAAATAGGTAGATATCTCTCTTCTTTTCCTTGGGTTATCACATAGAGATTCTG
>CBVK0100228143.1:0-25775 GCA_900067695.1 Picea abies | reverse complement strand
TGATTCCATATAATCGTAAAGGATCTCTAGGGTGATTTTGGGGGGCCTCCCCTAGTTAGAGTGAATTTTTGGAATAGGTGGTGGAGTGTTCATATTGAAAATAAGATAAAAAAGATGTAACAATTATTATTATGGATTGACATCTCTCCCATACTAACCTAAGAGACTTTAATGTTAATATTAATTTATTATTTTGTGAATTTTTTACTATTATTTTAATGGGTTAAGTTACATGGACATCTCTCCCATAGTAAGTATAGTAAATTATAAAACTCCTAAAAAAAAAAAGAGTTTTTTTATCATAGGAGTTATTTCAGTCTGAAAAAATTCTTCGTTTAAGCATTTTAGAAATTTTCAAAGTTTTGAGTTGTTTTAAAGACTGAAAATCCCTTCTGCGTAAATGAATTATACCTTTAAAACTCTAACCTACGAAACTATACCAAATTCTCAATTTCTATGGAAAATAAATAGTTTTAAATAATTTTTATCCTACACCCTTTCATCCCGTCCGTCAGAGACGAGCTTTGTCAAGCTCGAAGGCCAGAAGGCTTGTTTTCAACTATCGTTGCAATGAGTGTACCGGCTGCATTGAGAAAGTAGGGGCAGTTTTCTCTAAACAAAAGGCGCTAATACAGCAGGAGGGTGCGGATACCTGGCTGCCTAAAATTTAGGCAAAAATGTAACGATAAATTAAGGATGGGATAAAAGAGTGATAGAACTTAGCAGATCAATCCTGCTTTGGACATCTCTCCCTTCTACCCACGACTGTTGTCATCACTGACAAGGGGGGCAGGGATTGCCAAGAGTGTAACCTGTGGAAGGGGTAGCGTTCTACTGAACTCGGTTTTTCAGTCGCATTTGAGCATTTAATATTGTAACTATCAAGATACAATATTTAATTTTCATCCACAAACACATTCCTACTCATTCTGAGCGACGAGGCAATGGCAATGGCACCACCATCAACTAACAAAAACAGTAAAATGGACAGACTTTACTTTCTGTTCAGAATGAGAACCATAACTGCTGCTACTAAAACAAAATTCAATGGCTAACAATATCTCTGCTAGGGCACTGTGCAAGCAGGGCCGACTGAAGGAAGCCCTGCACATTCTGCAGTCCATGAACATCGTCATAGACTCCTCTACATACGCTCTTCTGTTACAGGGCTGCGTGAAAACGAAATCACTTCAGGATGGAAAAACAGTGCATGCCCACATGATAATTCAGGCAGGAATTGAAACCCAAGATGTTTCAATCGGAAATAATCTGGTTACCATGTATGCCAAGTGTGGAATCATGACGGATGCACACATTGTCTTTGAGAAAATGCCGAATAGGGATGTGGTCTCCTGGACTGCAATGATTGCTGGATATGCTAGGTGGGGAAACTCACAGGAGGCACTGGCACTTTTCAATCAGATGCTGATGACAGGTATAAAAGCCAATCAGTTCACCTTTGCAAGCATTCTCCCAGCCTGCACCAATTTGGTTGTGATCGAGACTGGAAAGAAGATCCATGAAAAAATAATTAGAATGGGCTTTGAATCTGATGTCTTTGTGGGGAGTGCCCTTGTAGATATGTATGCGAAATGTGGGAGTATGGAAGATGCACACAGAATGTTTGACAAAATGCCTCAACGAGATATCGTTTCTTGGAATGCATTAATTGCAGGGTATGTGCAGAACAGGGATAGCGACGAAGCACTGGGGTTGTTTTACCGAATGCAGCAGGTGGGTGTGCAGCCTGATCAATTCAGCTTTGCAAGTGTTCTTCCAGCTTGTGGCAACTTAGCACTCCTGGAGGAGGTCCATGAAGAGATCAAGAAGAGAGGATTTCAGTCTAATGCCTTTGTCGGCAGTGCACTTATAGATATGTATGCTAGAAATGGGAGATTACAAGTTGCGCGTGAAGTGTTTGACGAAATGCTGGAATGCAATGTGATCTCATGGAATGCCATGATTTCAGGATATGCACAGAATGGGCATCTGGATGAGGCTATGAAACTGTTTGAGCAGATACCCAAACGAGATGTCGTCTCATGGAATGCTATGGTAGCAGGATATGCACAGCATGGGCTTGTTGATGAAGCTATACAACTCTTTCGGAAAATGCCTGAAAGAAATGCGCTCTCATGGAATGCAGTGATTTCAGGTTATGTGAAGCACGGGCAGGATGAGGCGGCATTGATGTTATTTTATGAAATGTTAAGTACAGATATCCAACCTAATCAGTTCATATTTTCTTCTGTTCTTCCAGCATGTGCCAATTTGGCCGCTCTAGAGCATGGCAAGAGGATCCATGATGAAATAGCTAGAAGAGAATTTCAATCTGATGTTTTTATAGGGAGTGCCCTTGTGGATATGTATGCAAAGTGCAAAAGTTTAGAGATAGCACGTGATGTGTTTGACAAAATGCCTCAAAAGGATGTGGTCACGTGGACAGCAATGACTGCAGGATATGCACAGAATGGGCAATGCGAGGAAGCTCTAGCACTTTTTCGAGAGATGCAACTTGCTGGTGTAAAGCCAGATGCAGAAACCTTTGCCACTGTTCTTCCTGTATGTGCCAACCTGGCAGCTTTGGAACAAGGAAGGGAGTTCCACGGACTAGTGATTAGAAGTGGACTTCAATCTAATGTGTTTGTGGGCAGTGCCCTTGTAGACATGTATGCCAAATGTGGGAGCATAGAGACTGCACGCAGTGTATTTGACACAATAACTCAACGAGGTGTGGTCTCGTGGAATGTGATGATTGTGGGATATGCCATGCATGGTTGTGCCATGGAGTCCCTCCAAATGTTTCATCAGATGCAGCAGTCCGGGACAAACCCAGATCATGTAACTTTAGTTGGTGTTCTATCTGCATGCTGCCATGCAGGCCTAGTGGATAAGGGTAGGCAATTCCTTACAGATATGAATCAGTATTACCAGATTACACCTACAATGGAGCACTATAGTTGCATGGTTGACCTCCTTGGACGTGCTGGGCAATTTGTCGAGGCACTAGACTTTATCGATAAAATGCCAATAAGTCCCAATGCCACAGTGTGGAAGTGTTTGCTCGGTGCCTGTAGAAAACATATCAACATAGAACTAGGAGAACTAGCAGCAGAACGTCTCTTTGATTTGGAACCAGAAAATACTGCACCCTATGTGCTGCTATCAAATATCTATGCTGCAGCTGGCAAGTGGGATGAGATTGAAAAGGTACGGAAAATGATGAAAGACAGGGGGTTGATAAAGAAACCCGGGTGCAGTTGGATTCAGGTCAATAAGCAGGTATGTGCTTTTCTTGTAGGAGACAGATCACACCCACAAACAGAGGGAATTTATGCAGAGTTGGAGAGATTGGCAGGCAAAATGAAGGCAGCAGGTTATGTCCCGGACACAGGATTTGTGCTTAATGATGTGGAGGAGGAGCAGAAAGAACAAATTCTTTGCTACCATAGTGAGAAACTCGCAGTTGCATTTGGACTTATTAATACATCTCCTGGGACAACTATTAGAATTATCAAGAACCTGCGAGTGTGTGGTGACTGTCACTCTGCAATCAAGTTCATCTCCAAGATTCTTGTACGAGTATTTGTTGTAAGAGATTCCTACCGTTTCCACAATTTCAGGGATGGACAATGCTCATGTCAGGATTATTGGTGATGATAATGAAACACATTTTAAAATATGAGCTTGTGCAAGATGAACTTATGTTTACTTTCAGCCTTTGTACAGCAGCCGAAGACTAGGTAATATGCTTTCAGTACAGAAAGTGTAGGGTTCATCTTTTACCATTTGGTCATCATTGCCCCCATATTTTTTCACTATTTTAATGAAGGTGAAAAACGAGATAAATCCTGCCATTTGTCAACTGACTTAATCTTAATGAAAGAATAACATTTAGGTTAAGATTTTCTTGTTACTCATGCTCATGGTTCTGTCATAGTTGAATTTTCATTTTTGATCATAATGCTTGTTTGTTTTGGATTAGTTAAGACAAACATAATAGGCATAACCTGTGAATTGTAGAATCGATTCTCAAACAGTGAATCGTTAGGTAGTTAGCTTAAAATAATGGTTAAAGGAGATGCACCAGTATAGTTATTCCTAAGGGATCACCCGGTGTGGCATAAGATTGCTCCAATTTTTGGCTATGAGAACAATAAAAGGCCTATCCATGATTGGTAGCAAGCCGAACAGCATCCAATTGCACTTAAGAAGATCTTTACACTCTTCAATAGAATTTCCAACAATGCACATGCTTCTCTAAGGCTTGCAGGGAATGTGCACATGCCTACAAGGACTTATATTAGATGGTCATGCCTATCAAGGACTTTGATTTGAGTGTAGACATGGACAGCTGCACGCAGTCCTCATCATCACCCTTAATTGCATGCACCCTCAACAAAGTAGCATGCAATGCCCGTCACAACATCCAAGGGGAAACTCCCTTGGTGGCCTCTCATTGTAGTTAACAAGGGGGGTCAAGAGGCGGAGCCTAAGCTCTATAGAATTTGGTATACACAACACCACATGTGCCAAGTTCCATCCTCATGTGCACCCATGTCAACATTATGTGCACACACCTACAACTAAGAACGTCATTATCATCACCCAAGACCTTTATGGAAGGCCAACCATCTCTGTAACCGAGTCTTGGCATGATACTCATAGGAATGCCAACCGTCACCTAAGACCATTTTGGAATGCCAACCATTTCTATAACCAAATCTTGGTATATAAATATATGTACATACATCTTGTTAGATCTCTTACATCTTTAGGCACCTAAAGAATGAGATTTTACCTCACAATTTTCCTTGGAACTTTGGGATGTGAGATTTCTCAATCTATCAATCCTTGTTGGTGGTTGTAATATAATGTATTTTCCCCATTTTGATGATTGATGGAAGAGCTTCAATGATAGAGTTGTTAGATTCTTTTAGGGAAAGGGAGTTGACCTTATTGCTACTCTTGCTTCATAATGAACTCAGGATGAGGGAGATGACCTTGTTGAGGTTGATGCTTCAGTTGTCGTAGGTTTTGAGGTGCATGAGTGAGATTACATGATTACAGGTTGTTGATAGCCCTTTGTGGGTTGTTGCTTGTACCACAAGTTTAGTATTTTATGATGGATGGGATTTGTGTAGTTTCCTATCTTTGTGATCTTGATAGATCTGATCCACTTGTCTTCATCTTGTATGGAGATATGATCATCTTTGTAGAATGTTTTAAACAACTCATGATGTGGTGTCCAGAGATTTTGGTCCTTGATATTTCCTTAAGGGATGATGGAATTTGGTAGGTTGTTGATAGTCTAGAGTTATGTTCCTTCATATTCATAGGTGGTCCATATTCTTTGGACGTTTGAGATGCTATGATAGCATATTGTGTTGCTCAATACAAAAAGAGTTCCACAACTTACAAGATTGATATTCCAACACAATGGAAGACCGTTGTGAGCAAAGATGTGAAATTAGATGAGGATATGAGATCTTCTAGTTCATGCGATTCTCCTTCCAAAAGTTGTAGACGGTGAGGAGGTTGTCATTCTAGAGGTTGATTTAGAGGATGATGTGATATTGGGGTTGTTGGATACACCCTCATCTACTACTCGAGTATGTGGGAAATTGAGATGGCTTACTCATACTTTACAAGATGCATATGAGCATGTGGGAATGCCAAAATCTTTAGATAGGGTCAATATACATCGGAGGAGATATACAAAGCACATTACATTGGCTTATTCCATTGTTGAGTCTTCCAGTTGTTTTGAGGAGGCGAAGTGTGATGTTGTGATGGACAATGATGTTTGGGTTGATAATGGATTACAACAGGGTCAAATTTGTAGATGATAGGTTTGATTGAGTTACAAAGGGAGTAGACAGGTGTTTGTGAAAACACTTTCCTCGTAACGAGGGACTGTTAGTTTTCGGGGTTACTTTGAAAGTGTTCAAACCATGCTTGGGGGTGCTTCATATGATGTAGGATGCATTGTGTATGGATGACCCTTGGTTGTTCCGTGATGGATAAACATAGTGGATTTTTTTTTCTTGTTGATTGTTAGGCCTTGTATGGATGTTCATATGGCATTCTTCCTTGGAATGTTGGAGGCATATGGAGCTTGGTGACTCTCTTCATGATGGCCACATAGAGGGTTGGTTTCTTACTTGAGGATGAGTGTTGGACATTTTGGAGGAGAACGTTGTTCCCTAGATGGCATGGGCACACTTGATTGCTTGCATAGAAGCTTGTACTTGAGGACACTTGGGTTGAGGGAGTGGTCATGTAGGTGTGGTGGACCTTGATGAGCACATAGCTTTGGAGGTGCATTGGAGCTTTGGAGGCCCGAGGAAGAGAAGCATTGGACACATCTCATGGAGTGTTCATGCTTTGGAGCTTTACTTAACATAGTTACCAACTTAATGAGAAATCTCACCCTTAAAACTCATATTTTTGCAACAAAAACACTAAAATGAACTATGAATAAAACACTGGTGCTACCAATCACACTTTTTTATTATTAAATTTGCAAGGTTAAAATTACAACATTTTTCAATGATGGCCTTAAAAACTTATATCATTGGTAATAAAAATCTTAAAATCAACCCTTGAATAAAAAAGTGGTGTTATCAAGAGTAATTTTTTTAAGTTAAAATTAAAACTTGTTTGAAACCATGGCCTTAACAATTGGTACCGTTGCAACCAAAACTTAAAATTAACCCCCAAATTGAAAAGTAGTGCTACTAATAACCCCTCTTTTTTTTGAGCTTAAAATTACAACATTTTTGAAACATAAGCCTAAATGACTTGTACCAACAAGCAAGATCGACTTCCAATCTTCGTTACATATGGATTGCTTCAGAACTTATCCACACAAGAATGACTTTTATTCCAGAACAGACAAACTATCCAGTTACTTTTGATCTCCAAGATCATCAACAGATGCAAGGAGAGAGCATACATAAACTTAATCGTTTTACAAACTTATGACACGCAGACTTGGACTCAAACTTGTGAAGCTCTAAATGCCAACTCTCGAATGATCAAATGAGAGACTCGGGGACTTATTTATATCATCGCCAGTCGATTAACTGGGAATTACTAATTGGCATCTTTAGATAAAAAGAAGATGGTTTTCACAAGGGGATATTTCTCGTGATCCGATCGGACTGGCAAAAGACAAAATACGACTAAGATTCAGGTCAAGTGGGGACAACCACTTGTTATCTCTTCCCTCAGTGGTCTTTCGATATATGGGGACCCGAATCAGACCTGATAGATAAAGACAAGATACAACTAAGATTCGGGGAAAGTGGGGACACCCACTTGTTATCTCGTCCCTTAATGGTCTTTTGACACATGGGGACCCAAATCAGACCTAATAGATACAAAGTGGAGTGCTACCTCACCCACAGAACGATATGGCCTATGAAATAACCGACAAACACACAAAGTACAAAGTGGAGTGTACTACCACCCACAAAGCATCTCTTTAAGATTTTATAAAATATTGCATGTCAACAAAGTAAATATACCATGTACAAAGTAGAGTCCATAATGCTTCCGCACTAATCCTCCATGTGGTTATTCAAATTATGAATTTCTTCTTCAGTCCAGGAGATATCAAAGTCGTATCCATAGGGATCATGAGATTAAGGTACATTTGGTATTGGGAAGAGGAAATCATCAAGACAACAACCCACAAAGGATTCAAGCATAAGTGCATGCTTGTGATCTTTAAGATACTCCCCTTGATAGCTAGTTCGGACTTTAAGGGTTAGGAGTACCTCTTCTTGGGCTATGCCTAGGATTTTTCCATCCTTATCTTTTAATGCATGTTCATATTGTACAAGCTCTGGAGGATCAAGTTTGGATAAAGATGCAGCAACAAATTTTAGCTTAAATTTGAACCAGAGTTCATATTGTTCCGCAATCATAAGTTCATGCTGCAGATTAAAAATGAAATGAGGTCCTTTTAATGACCATTCCTCCCTTCGCATAAATCTTTCAAACAAAATTTCAGTCCATCCAGTCCATGGTTTTCTTACTAAGTTTCTAGTATCTGCACAAACACTAATTTCCCTCTTTTCACGAGCCAGTTGTAACAGTAAGGAATAATTCTCCCAACATATTGGTCCAGAGCCAATATCACAGTAACACATATCTTCATCATCATAGTCTATGGAGAATTGTCGAACGCAACCCCATATCATTTTTGAAGCATTTCTTAGGCCTGCAAATACCTCATGCTCCCATTTTTCGAGGATCTGGATTTTCATGGGAGAATCCTTGATTTCTTCAATCAATGTAGTTGACAATTGCTCTTCTGCTTTCTCTCTGATTATCATCTCTATTACTTCTTGACTTACTAATGACAAGACTTATTTTCTTCTTGTGGCTCGATCTTGATCTTCTTCTTCCTGAGTCATAGGTTGTTTTTCTTTATTTGATGGTCCTATTGAAAACATGGATAAATATGCAGTCTTGGCTTCCCTGTTTAACATATCAACAAGTCATTTTAAATGACCAGATGTATGTTGTACAGTGAAATCAAAATTATCTAGCCATAAAATCCATTTTTGAATTCTAGAATGAGACTTTATAAGGAGCTTTTCAGATTTTAACATTCCTAATAAATATTTTAGATCAGATCTAATTAGGAATTTTACTGGTTTGAGATAGAGTCTGAAATGGAGCATTGTCTTTTTTACAACAATAAGCTCTTTGTGGCTAGAAGGGTAATTAAGCTATGCTCCCCGAAAAGAACCTGAAGCATATGAGCATATAGTTTCAACTCCATTAATTTTTTCAATTAGTACACCTGCCCATGTACTATTTGATGCATTTGTTTCTATGATATAATTCCCTTCTCCAGTAGGTAAGGATAATGGTGGACGAGTTTGGACCTTGTCTTTAATCCTCCTGAAAGATTTAGTCATTGCATCATTCCAAGCTGAATGATTCTTTTTCAATCTCTGTTGCATAATCAAAATATCATCTTCCTTCCCTTTATAGAATGACCGAATATAGTTGAGGCTGCCTAAGAACCTTTGCAGCTGTATTTTGTCATGAAGAATGTCAGGAAATTCTGTAAAGGATTTCAAAATATGGTCTTAGAGAATTACCTGGCCTTTTGCTATCCCGAAACCAAGAAATTTGATTTCAGTTTTTCCGATTTCCATTTTGGTCTTGGATAAAACGAGATCATGCCTGAACACCAGATCATAAAAATGTTGCAAGTGTTTGAGGTGTTCTTGGAGATTCTTTGAACATACTAGGATACCATCAATATAAATAATTAGCCATGGTTACTCCCTGAAAATGTCTTCCATTCTCTTTTGGAACTCGCTAGGAGCGTACTTTAAGCCAAAAGGCATTACTTTCCACTGATAATGACCATGGGGTACAACAAAAATAGTTTTATGTCTATCCTCTGGGACTATACCTATTTGATAGAATCCCGATTTTAAATCAAATTTGCTAAACACAATCTTTCCTTTTATTCTCTGTAATAATGAGATTTTATTTGAAAGAGGATACTTGATGTTCTGAAGAACTTTCTTTAGCGGTTTGAAGTTGACTACCAACCTCAATTGATCCGGATTTTATGAGCGGAACGAAATGAATATAGATTATTAACATGTGCTTAACACAAAATAACAGAGATACAGTAAAACTGGTTTTCTATTCAATAACGAAATAAGTTGAAACTGTAAAATGCAGCGGAAACAAGCTTGCTGGAATGGTGGTGGCTTATCTCTGAGAAGAGATGTGACGGCAGCGCGCATTTGCAAGAAGAAGGTTACAATGAGGCTCTGAAGGACTTTTTACAATAAGCAAGAATTCCCAAAACCCTAGACATCCAAAAACCTAACCCTAGGAGATGAAACGCCAAAAGTCATGTGGGCCCCGTTTGGGTAAGTTAGTACATCAACTTCCCGAGGTCGTAACTTTTGCATACGATCTTTGTTTTAGGCGTGTGATATCCCGTTGGAAAGGTATCGTAGAGGAGATTCATTTTGGGGGCTTAACTATGCCTTTGTCAATCATTAAGGAGCTTGATCCCGAAAAACCTTCATTTAGGCCCTCAAAATGGCCCCGGAAGTTAAAACTGCTAAAAATAGTAAATTGCCAAAATTGTCAGAAAACTGTTTTGAGCCAGTTGGAAAAGGTGGGTGGCCACCGATATCCATCTGGATCACAATGTCAATGGAAGCTCCATAGTGAATTCATTTATCTTTGTATTTTCGTTCATATCTAAGAAGAAAAGAGCAACACATAGTCCTCACCTTCTAGTTAGGTTTCCCATATTGGATTTCCTAGGGTACATCTTGTGTTTAATATGTGGTATTTTATTTTATCTTCTTTTATGTCAGTCTCAACTTATTTTAGTATTTCGAGTGATAAGCTAGTAATACTAAATATGAATCTTAAGTAAAACACTGCATAATAAAAAGATTACAGAAACTCATAAGATTTGTTATGATTAACTCTTCTAGTGGAATATTCATGGCAGTTTATAGATCCCTGATTTTGACCCTATGCGTTACAAAAATTCCAAAAGGCAAGTCAACCACAATACATGAAAAATGAAGGATCGAATGAACTCAAATGAATGTCATTAATGACCTATACCAAATTTAACAACTCAACTCTAAGATGATAGTTTGACATTGATCAATGCACTATAGGGATAGCATAATTTAATATCCTTGGAAATAAGTAGCATTTGTATTGGGCCAAGATGGGTCATTGAAGGCTAATTTATCATTTGCAATTCATGATAGTTAATCCTACTCATGATGGGTTTATCCTCGGTCCTAATAACATAAGGTCTTGGAAGAATACAAGCTTATCTTTCACTACCTTCATCAAATGTTTAAGCAACAATGACTTCAAGATTTTAATCTACAACAGATAACCCAATTTTGGTCCAAATATTCTTATCTTTTTGAACAATCATGATTTTCTATTAGTAGATTGAATTATGGTTAGTAATCATAGTGATACTCATCAATTGTGTATATGGAATTCTCTAATGCTCACTCTCTATTTTTTGTCTCCACATTCTTGTTACTAGAGTGTTCTAAATTCTACCAAGGGATTGTGCCCACATCCATGTAGTGGAGTGGCGTGTGTGTATTGTAAACACATTTTTTCAACATCGAACACAACTTTAGAGACAATCTTTGGGATGTCATTGATATGATGAGGAGGAAGCCAGAGGCCAACTAAGTTCATGCCAACTTCAGTTGGAAAAATCTAAAAACTTCATGACAAGTGTAATCATAGTATGATGGTTAAGCAATTTTACAATTTTAGGTTTAATGGAAAACATTTAAGTTTTATATGTTACATTGAAAATTTTATCTTTTTATATAGCATTTTACTTTTTTATATATAAATTCAATATCTGAATTTGTATTTTATTTACTTTTAAAAAAATCAAATAATATTAAATAATGATTACTAAGATCAAAACATGTAACTTAGATATCAACAATTGCAAGAGTTTCTAATGATAAACATCCAAACTCACAGCATTACACATTGATAATAAACAATGTACCATATATTTTATCTTCCCACAACAATCTAAATAAAAAAAAATTGTTTTTTTGTCAATTGGGTTTAGCTTGGATGGTTGTGAAGAATGATTGTTATCCTCCCCACCCAGGTTCAATTCCTATAAATGACATGAATAAAGCTCATAATGAGTATGTTGTAATGGCTTTGAGCCTATATGTATTGGAAAATTGCCTTTGATTCAAATTAAATAGCAAAGCAACTACTTTTTCCATGGGGGGGATTGTTTTGTTGATGTGAAAGATTTCATAACATATTCTAACTTCCCAAAACAAACTGAATAACAAAACTTTGTTATGTTGATGTGAAAGATTTCATATGATTGAATAGGATAAAATGTCCCTTATACCATACCCATTTTCTTATCTTCTACATTCATCTTTGGTTATCATTAGTTTTTTTGTGTTTTGTTGAACATCATTGTGTGTCAATTCTACTTTTAACGTGCATGTCCATGTCCATGGAAGTAATTATTTGGTTGTGGATTATGTGCAAATTGTTGGGAATGCTTTTTTAATTAAAAAAAAATTAAATAATATATTTTGACCCCAATTTGATAAATTAAATGGAGAATTGATCTGGATTATTTTGACATGAAGGAAAAAATATAATAGAGATATGATAAGGAAATACACAAAGATATTGCAAGGAACGCAATAATACAATAAAACTTAGATTCTATTAATGATTGTCTGGAATACAAAAGATTGTAAAGTGCAAAGCACAAAAACTAGCTAGAATGATGGTAGCTTATCTCTGAGGAGAGATGTGTCGGCTACGCTCACTCATAAGAAGTTGATTACAATGAGGATTCATTTAGGCCTTTTTAAGATAAAGCACAAATGAGAAAACCTTAGACATCCAAAACCCTAACCCCAGAAGATGAAACGCCAAAAGGTCTGTGGGCCCCGATGGGGGTAGTTGATACGTCAACTTCCTAAGGGCGCAAATTTTGTATACGATCTATGTTTAGGTGCTTGGTACCCCATCAGAAAGGTCTAGATGAAGAGTACACATTTCAAATAACCCAAAACATTCGAATGGGGATTTATTGGTCGCTGCCGTGTCAAAAAAACGTCGTTTAGGGCCTCAAAATGGTCCTAGAAGTTTGGGACCCAAAAAACTGTAAAAAAATGCCAGAATGGAAATTGTAATTTGATCCAGTGGAATAGGTGGGAAGCCAATTATGTCCACTTATATTATTCATCACCCCTTAAGAATCAATGGTCTCCATTACATCAAGTTCCTTCATCAGATGGGGAAACTTGTATTGAATCTAACTCCTAGTGAGCCACTTTCTTTGATGAAGAAACCGCCCTGCTTTGATGACCTGATAGAGTTGGATGTTCTGTTGGCTGGTGACCTTCATCTTGGTGTCCATGATTTGATTAACTATTGCATGTTCAATGCAGTCAGTATTGATTTTTGCAGGATCTAAGTGCTCGGCTGCGTTCAAAGTGTCCAAGAGAGGTGAAAAATACTGCAAATGCAATCGTTCCTTATCTCCCACCTGAAACTTGTGTGATACCCAATGCTAATCATGGAACTGCTTGTACTTGGCATTGGATTTTTGAAAAATATCATGAACTTGTTGTTGGATGTGTTGGATTCACTCAACAAATTTGGTTGCTCGATTAGCCTCAGTCTGAGCATGGGAGGACTCTTCTTATGTAGTACATGGGAAAAGCTATGTCAATGGGGGCCAATGGCTGGAATCCCAAGAACATATAAAAAGAGTTGTGGCCAATGGTTGGAACCCCAAGCACACCTAAAAAGGGTTTTTTCCTTCTTCTACCTGATGTTCAAGTGGAATTGTTGCAGGTACGTAGACCACTTTTGATGGCAGTCATTCTATAATTTTCCTTGTGCCTGCATGAATTATAGAGGCTTGTGATTAGTGTGAATGATCGTTTCCTTCCCCAAAATATAATGCTTCCATAGTTGACATGTCTGGACAATGGAGTACATCTCTTTGTCGTATGTGGGGTATCTGCGAACAACATTAGATAGTTTTTCACTATGATAGGCCATTGGATGCCTATGCTGAGAGAGGACTACATCGATAGCATAATCTAAAGCATATGTATCAATCTCAAATGGCTATTGCAGGTCCAGCAGAATAAGGATCAGTGCTGAGCAGAGGCGGAAGTTCAAATCCTCAAATGATTTTTGTTGGGAGGAAACCCACACAAATTGTCCTTCGTTCCACCCTTGATCACCTAACTTAGGGCCCAAGAGATACGAGAGAACCCCAACACAAATGTGTGGTAGAAGTTGGTGAGGCCCAAGAAGTTGGGCAGCTCAATCGCAGATGACTTGGATCTTGGTTGGATCCACATGCACACCCTGCTCATCCACAATGTATCCCAAATATTGGATTCTATGCAAGTCGAAGGAACACTTCTCCAAATTGGCATATAACTTGTGTTGTCGTAGGGTGCTCAAGACCTGTTGAATATGATTCAAATGTTCCACCCAAGTTTTGTTGAAAACGAGGATGTCATCCAGATGCACTACCACAAAGGATTTTTTGAATGGCCAAAATATGTCATCCATCATCCGCATGAATGTGGTCAGGGCATTAGTCAAGCCGAAAGGAATGACAATCCACTCAAAGAGACCTTCTTTATACTTGAAGGATGTCTTCCATACATCAGTTTGCTCAATCGACACCTAGTGTTAGCCTGACTTCAAATCAATCTTACTGAAAAACTTGAATCCCTTGAGTTGATCGAGAAGATCATCAATCCAGAGGATTAGGTACCAGCTCTTGATTGTGATCTTATTCAAGACTCTGTAATCAACACAAAGTCACCATGTCTCATCCTTTTTTTGTACCAGAACAATTGGACTCCCACAAGGTGAGGAGCTTGGTTCTGATGTGGCCCTTTAGAATTAGCTCTTGGATCTAGCATTTGATTTCTTCATTCTCAATAATTGAACACTCGTACATAGGGTCGTTAAGCAGAGGAGTATCGAGTGTCAAATCAATTGAGTGCTTTACCTGACAGTGCACAGGCACCCCAGTAGGCAAGGAAAATATGTCTTTGTGCTCTAACACTATCTTGTCCTCCTGTTGTTATGTAGAGAGAACCTATGCAGAGGCTTTGGTGGTTGTAGTGACCTTCCATTCACCTTCCAACCGAACCATAAAGAGGACAAATATCTCACTCTAAGAGACCAACTTTCTACACTACTTCGTGGAGATAAAAAAGACCGTAATAGTTGGGACTACCTCTGGTACCCTGTAGAGTTGATCTCCCAAAGTAATAATGACACTACAGGGCCTAGATTCATAAACAACATGACATTTCCACATATATGGTTGTCCCAACAAAACATCATAAAATTCAAGGGGGAAACATCACACAATACCTCATCTTTGAAGGGTTTGATGTCGTAGTACATGCGACATTGTTGGCTGACGTGGATGTCACATCCCTAGTTGAGCCAACCGATGGTGCATGGTCGAGGGTGTGGCATCCTTGTCAGGTTCAACTCTTGATGACCTCTATTGAGATTAGGTTCTTCTAGATACCGTTGTCAACAATGAAATGGAGTGGGGTCCCCTTCACCCACTTCTGTGACTGGAAGAAGCTCTCCCCTTCTTCAAGCTCCTCTAGTTCCTCTAGCTGGAATTTTGTGGTAGCGATGGTCACACTGGGTTCTACGTCAATGATTTGTTTTCCCTTTTCTAGTTCTAAATCAGAGTCAGAGTTAGCATCCAACCCTGAGGCATTTGTCTCAGCCAATAATGATTGTTTGGAGTGACATTCATCAGTATCGTGCAAGGGATTTTGTGGAACTCGCAGCACTTTCTAATGTCCTTCTTCGACTTCCCACTACCCTTCTTTGTTGGTGGCTTGGACTAGTTGTCCTGGGACTAGCCATCCTTGCTTTTTCCTTTGGCTTGGGAGTTAGAGCCACCCTTACCGGGCTTCTACTGTGATGGATTTGCAGAATTGAAATCTCGCTTATTCTTTTGCTTGAACTTTTGCTCGATCTTGACAACATATTGGTAAGTAGCTCCTAGTGAGGAGATGTCCAGGAACTCCATATTTTTTTGGATGTACCTGTGTAGGCCATTGCAATACTTTAAAACCGGGTGTCACCCGGAGTCTTTAATACCAAGCTTTGTGTGCAAGGTATGAAATATGTTGGTGTACTAGTCATCATAGTTTCCAACATGGTAGTCATCATAGTTTCCAACATGGTAGTATTGCTCCTTGAGGGCATTAACAACAGCCTCCAAAATGGGTCCTGGCCCAACAATTGCAGACTCATCCTCGACATGTTTCTCATAGTAATCCTCCCACCAATATCTAACATGGGGAAGGGCCTTAAGGAGCACGAAGGTGATTTTTCCACCGTTGGAAATTTTTTGGACAGAGAAATAACCCTCTAGCATAATTGTCCATTTTTCCTTGAAGTGTTGACGTCTATTTGGCCTTCAAATAAAGGAATAATCAAAGTTAATTTGTACCTTAAAGGGAGTCACACCTCTGAAGTGATCGTTAGTTGAAGGTGACTCCGTTGTTGTGCATTGTTGTTGGCAGTCATCGAAGGATATAGGAGAAATTATTTATCACCTCATTCATTTGTCGCGTGAGGGCTCCCTCAAGCAACAGTTGGATAGGATCTCTTGCTCCATCATCCCTCTTTTATTCCACCATGGGAGGTTGCTTGGGTGGGAAATAGCGGTTGTCCTCAAGAGAAACAAGCTCGAGACCCAACACTCTATACCATGACCTTGTCGAGGACATGCACTAAGAATGACAACCAGATTGCTCTGATACCACTGATCTAGATTATTTTGATAATGACATGAAGGAAAAAATATAACAAAGATATAACAAGTAAATACACAGAGATATTGCAAGGAACACAGTAACAGTAAAACTGAGATTCTATTAATGATTGTCTGAAACTCAAAATACTATAAAATGCAAAGCACACAAGTTAGCTAGAATGGTGGTAGCTTATCTCTAAAGAGAGATGTGTCGGTTACGCTCATTCACAAGAAGTTGATTACAATGAGGCTCGAAAGGCATTTTCAACATAAAGCGTAAATGTGAAAACCCTAAACATCCAAAACCCTAACCACGAAAAATGAAACGCCAAAAGGTTTGTGGGCCCCAATGGGGGTAGTTGATGCGTCAACTTCCCAAGGGCACAACTTTTGCATACAATCTATGTTTAGGGTGCTCAGTACCCCATTGGAAATATCTAGTCAAGTACACATTCCAAGCGACCCAATACATCCCAACGAAAATTAACTGAGTGCCGCCACATAAAAAAAACATCGTCTAGGGCCTGAAAATGGCCCCGAAAGTTTGCGACTCGAAAAACTATAAAAGAATTGCCAATATGGAAATTGTAATTTGAGTGAGTGGAATAGGTGGGCGATCACTGATGTTCACCTAGATCAATAATTTATTCTCATAAATTCAATTCAATATACCTTTCCTTATTGATGATTTATATTTTGATAGTTGATGCAAGAGAAATGGTCCTCAAAGCGTAGTCAAATCTTGGTGCTTAATGAGAGGTGTTACACTTTTGTAAATATAAAATAAACAAAATGGACATTTTGTTAAAAAGAATTGACTATATATTTTAATTAAAAAATTATATTTTAATTAAAAAATTATATTTTAATTAAAATTTATATTTTTAAATTTTAGTAAAGGTTTTAAGTTTTATTTTAAATGCACTTTATTGTATTGAGAATAATATGATGTTTTAAAATTTAGTATAATAGAGATATTCTCACGTGTGTGGATAAAACTTACATCTCAACTTTTTTTATATATATAACATTATTTTGTCTTTGGAGCTTTCTAGTTGATCAACCATTACTATGATTTCATTATGAGAATCATTTTTCCATGTAATATATGATTTCATTATGAGAATCGTTTTTCCATGTAATATGTTTATCCTCTCTTTGACCACTGTTTTTTTATTAGAAAATTGCACATTATATTAAGATATATAATTTGTTCACATTATCAAAACTATTACGGTTATAGGACTCGCTTTGAGTAATATCCATTAGTCATATCAAAAAAGCTACAAAGTACAATAAAGCCCTTCAAAGAAACCATCTAATGAGGTTGTCCAAACAGTAGACAAAATTTTTACAAATAAAAGTTTTTTTTTCTTACAAACATACCAAAAAGATTACCATCCTATATGACCTCTCACTGATAGAGTCTGTTGGAGTATCAATTAATACAGCTTTAAAAAGTGTCATGGTCCCTCATGACCATCTACCCACTGATTGTAAGCTATGGCTCCTGGACGCGTAGTAAGGGCCTTTTTGATAAAATATCAGCCTCAAGATTTTGTTCTCTGTAGACATGCGCAAAGGTGATAACTGAAAATAACTTGAAGAGTTCCTTTATCCTATCCTTCCAACAGTCTATAAAGATATCCTGAAGAGATCCTTTGTTATTTAACCAGTCAATTACAATTTTTGAATCTCCTATGACATGGAAGTCTATAATAGAAAGTCTATGAGCCAAGGAAAGAGCAGCCCAAGCACCCAAAAGTTTCTCTCTTGTGTTTGAACCTCCTCCACAATTGAGTGTCCACCTATATATTGAATGATCATTGAGCTTGATGACTCCACCCGCTCCACTTTGTTCCCCATTTCTTTGAGCTGCCCCATTGAACCATCCTATAATTCTATTAAGTGGAAAAATATGGGCAGGACATCTAATGGAGTGTAGAGTTTGCTGCGGTCTATGGATTTTCACTGCACCTATGGAGAGATAAATGACCTTCTCCAAAGATGGAGACCTTGACTCAAAAATAACCAAGTTTCTTTCTAGCCAAATGAACCAACAAATTAATGCTAGCAAGGATGAAAGACTATGATTCTGGATGGCCCAAAATGCAAAACAATCTTTCACTGAATTTCATGTCCACCCTATAGATAACTTGTAATGATCTTTGATCTTTTTCCAAACAGTGCGACTGAAGGGGAAGTATACAAAAATATGTATACCAGATTCCTCATTACCTTTGCAAAGATGACAAAAACCTAGCCCATACCAACCTCTCTTGATGAGATTATTCCAAGTGAGTAATTTGTCTTCATTGAGAAGCAAGGGAAAAATTTTAATCTTTTGAGGGAAATCCCAACCCCACAGATATCTCCTCCAACCTCCTATTTTATTCTTCCACAGCTCGACTGCTAGCGCATTGTATACATTTTTTGTTGTTAACAAACCTGAACAGTCACCACCAATCCACCTTAACTCATCCTTTCTATCAGATATAGCAATGCCATCTCCAATCAATCTCATCATGTATCGGTCCCATTCAGAAGCATAGTCACCCTCCAATCCCAATTTTGTGATGTTAAGCCAATTGGAGCAGATTGACCCCTGGATAGGAGCCTGACTAGCTTGAAAAACAAAATATACATTTTTGCTATTTAGGCAAGTAATCAGCTCAACAAAAAGAAAGAAATCCTTCCCCATCCCCAAAATTTCATCCTTTCCAGTAATAATGGAATCACCCGCACTCGGTTTTTAAGCAAGCCAATGCACAATCAAAGGTAAAGAGTTCAGAAGGTTCTTCCATGTTTGGGAGCCAAAAGATGAGACTGGCAGAGCTAAGCACAGCCAAGTTGTCACTGAAATATGTGGGAAATATTTATCTTTTAAAACCCACTGCCAAATACCTGGATGCATCAATCCATGCCACGACGATTTTGCAGCCAGTGCTCTCGAGAAATAGAAGATGTTTATAAGCCCCCAACCGCCAAACACTTTAGGTTTTGAAATAGTCTCCCAATTGCATAAATGAAAGGTTGAAGATTGTTTATTGCCAGACCAGAGAAAGGAAAATACCAGTTTGTGAATCTGGTTCAAAACTATAGTCGGGATGTGTGCCAAGGCTAACCAATACACTGGTTGGCTTTCAAGCACTGCTTTTATCAAAACACATCTACCTCCCAGAGAAAGAAAATGATTGCACCAGTGGCGAATTCTATTCTCATATCTCAGCAATAGCCACTGCCAGTCCACCACCTTATAGCTATCCATCTTTAAATAAAAACCCAAATATTTAAACCCAACCCAAAGACTCAAGAAGCCGAATTGAAACAACGAATTCAAATTATCAAGAAAATCCCGTTGGACACCAAAATGTAGGAAGGTGGACTTATTAACATTAATCTCCAATCCAAATGCACCACATAGTGCATTTAAAAGTGTGTGAATTTCCTACAATTCAAAAAAAGAAGATTTAGACATAATAAGCACATCATCCAAAAATAGTAGATGGAGAATCTTTACCATCCTAGAAACCTTTATACCCATCAACTTCCCTTCAGTGTGACTTTTTTTCAGAGAGAGGCTCAAACCCTCCATCACTAGGATAAACAACAGAAGGGACAATGGGCATCCCTGACGCAATCCTCTGCCACTATTGAAGAATTTGGTGGCCTCCTTGTTGATCAGAATGGCATATGTTGTTGAGGCAACACATCCCATAATCCACTTAGTCATAAGATGTCCAAATCCACAATGAATAAGCATAAGTCTTAGATAATCCCAGTTAGTGCAATTGTAATCCTTTTTTAAATCCAGCTTCAAAATAATAGCCTGAAGTTTCTTTGTTTTAATGTTGTGAAGGCACTCTTGTGCTATTCCAATAGCATCAAGAATCTGTCTACCCTTTAAGAAACCCAACTATTCATTAGACAATGTACGAGAGAAAATTGGTCTGATTCTCCTCACAATTATCTTTGTAATAATCTTATAACAAAGATTGCACAGAGATTTAGGACAAAAGTCGGAGAAGGATGTAAGATGATTGGTTTTCGGAATCAGAGCTATGAAAGTAGAGTTAATCGGATGGAGTACTTCACCATGAATTCTAGATTCCTCAACCATAGCATGTAAATCTAGACCAACCATATCAAATATGTGAAGGAAGAATTCTACAGTCCACCCATCTGAGCAGGGACTTTTGTCCTTGGCAAAACCTTTAAGAACTTCTGATAATTCTTCAAGTGTACAGGGTTGTTCTAAAGAGGTGACTTCTTCCTCCAAAACAAGCTTTGGGTACAAGCTAATAGTATCCAACTGTGAACGCAAATTTCACTGCCCTGTATCTTGAAAAAAAGAATTAAAATAAGAAATTGCTTCATCTTTAATTGCATACTGACCAGAGTGAACTCTGCCATCTTCATCAGTTATGTCCCAGAGATGTTTTTTGTTTCTCATGTAGCTCGCAAATCTGTGAAAAAACTTTGTGTTATTATCTCCACTCTTAATCCAAATAGCCCTACTCTTCTGCCTCCAACTTTCTTCTTCGGCCAATAAGAATTTGTTGCGTTCCACCTCCAACAAACTCAATCGGTGGTCTAAATCATCAGTGAGAGGACCTTTATATTTCTGAACATAAAGCAATTCTAAATCAACTTCCAACTTTTTTATAAATTCCTGTTCTCGAATACGTTTTGATTTCAACCAAGATTTAACACGATTTTTAAGAAGTGAAATCTTTTCAACTAGTCTTCTTTGTGCCCCTTAGACTAACTGAAAATAGGCATCATACAAAACTTCACTAGCTAAAGTGGAAAAAGAATCATCCTGTAACCAAACATGATTGAACTTAAAAGGATGAGCTATCGTCGGTAGACCAGTATCCAGTTGTAGAATAATAGGAGCATGATCAAAAAAGTATGGAGATTCCACCCACAATCTATACCTCATAGTTGGGCCAATCAAATCCTTCGCCACAAAAAATCTATCAAGTCTTTTAGCAATACATGAATCTCTTATTCTACCATTACGCCACGTTGGAGCCAGCTCAGCCGGGTTCACATCCACCAAGGATGAATTATCAAACAAGTCCTTGAAAAATATTGCCAAAGGGTCTGTCAAGGTTGCCAAACCCCAAATCTCATATGAGTTTAAGGTGAAGTTCAGATCCCTTGCCAAAATCAGATCTTCATGTGCTAACAAACCCCTATCTTCCAGTTTTTTCCAGAATAACTTTCAGTGTATGAAAGGACCATAAACATTCAGAAGTGAGAGCCTCCTTTTATCAACTAGATTGGAACCAACAAAGGTAGAGTTTGAGGATGGTGGACTATCCAAATCCCAAGCTTCCGGGAAAGTACCCTGCTCCTACGCCTCCAGCTTTGGTGAGTAGCCACTAGAGATATTCTCCTCCGAGAGTGTCTCGTCAATAAGCACTCCAAAAGGATGGTTACGGTCCTTTCTAAAATGGTTGGTTTGTCTACAACGCGAGCACTAGAATGGAATCCCAAGATAGTCCAATCTCTGAGCAAAAACCATGGCACACCATTCAATATCCAAAGATTCTAACAGCCCCCCATGAATATCCACCTCCACAAGGAATTTTGCCATTCTCTTGTCCCTCAAATGCAAAGTTTCCTTGGCAATCTTGATGAAATGGCCCAAAACATTTCCTATGGCCTCCATGGATTTTGTATTCCACAATTGCAATGGCAAAACCGGGAGCAAGACCCAAAGATGACGAAAACTGGTGTCGGGTCGAATTTGATTCTCCACCTCTTAAGCATAAGACTACCACCTTCAAACACCCAAAAACTATCTAAAATCCTTGCGATGTCTTCAGGGTTCTTGAAGACGAATCCAAACTAACCCCTTGGTAAGTTTAGAAGCACCGATGAATAATCGAGAATGGGTTCCCAAGTAGCCTGCATCCACTTTGTGACCAAAAGTTTGCAAAGCAAACGATAATCCAACCTACCCTCCAAAGCACACATGGTGAGTGAACACGACTCTTCCAGCACGATGTCCATTCCCAACACCATTGATCGCTTTGTTCTTTTGGGCTTCCATGCCTACGCAATGTTCTTAGTGATGTGCCTCTTCCCCGAAGAGCCTTGACCCTATGACTCCAAAGGCTGCGTAGATTAGGCAGTAAGCCGACCTATATTCTTAGTTGTGTTCTTTTCTAAAGGACTTAAAGTGTTATCCTCTTTAACAAGGCCAACAACATTATCAACAATCGTAAACAGACCAGAGACCCGAGGGACCTCCTTGCAAAAGGTAGAGCACAAACAGGGTGACTGGGAAACATGCTTAGGAACAGTGAAAGACAAGGGATGAGTCTCCACCAAAAGTGTTGAAGGAACAAACGTAGAGGCATTAAGTGAGCCATTAATTCCTCGGTTTTTGCAAAGATCATCTACCGTCGAGAGAAAAGTCGGATGATCCCGAGGTTCCTATGCATCCACTCCCGAGGGATTACTGACCTCACCAACCATTATTATAAGCCACCTAACCTTAAAACTCGGCAGAATCTAATAAAACTGTTATCACTCCAGGAAACTCTCCTAGGTTGTATCTCAGAGATGTCTGGTAACTTAACCTTTTTGTAATTATTTTCTCAATAATGGGTGTGGTTTGGATCAAGATGAATATCTAAATCATTGGATTGTATCTTCAAGACAGCCTAGTTATATTCATGCAGTACAAGGCCCTCAAGAGCTATTATCAGATAGGTTTGTAGATAAAATGGATAAGAAACCAATCAATTGACCAGAACATACATAAACAATATATATGATGGGTCAACAAACTAGCAAAGGATGCTTATGATTCTTGTTTAATAACCAAACGTAAGATGGCAGTTACCATAGGACCTTTAAACATAGACAAAGAAATGATTTCAACTCATAGGCATAGAAAAGGAATGAAAAGAGATTATGAAAATAACAATGAAAGAATCTTGCAGGCTTAATATATTAAAGAAAGTGTCTTTATCACAGTAACAGTGGATTATAGAACTCAAAATCGAACCCTTTGTTCATCAAATGTTCTAGGATTTATAGCCTTTACAAACAGTTTCAAAATCCTAGAATACTGGATCGAATTTTGCCAAAAATAGAAGGTCAATAACTGGCCCAAGAAAAAAAGGAAAAGATCCTATAAAATAGGTCAATTCCTATCCTTGGATGCCCTTTATGTCCTTCAAATTCTGGATTTTATGTGATATGAGAGGAGTCGAAAATGACACCTGCTGACAGTCAAACAACTTTATATCCCTGAAAATAGCTAACCGATTTTGACCTTTATGCCTTGTAGAGCATCTCCAAAATCAAAACAAACTCTTGATAAGGATGTCATTAATTATTGTCTATCGATTGGAACCATTGTTGAGGCTTTTAGACAAGGAAAACTTGGATCTGTGCAAAAATATTAACTTTCTGCCCTATCAATGCTTTCGATAGCTAGAATAGATAGAATCGGACCAATTAGCTACCGAAAGCTCTGCTTTTGGTGGCTAATGAACAATCGAAATGTTTGCCTAAGCCACCGAATGTTTGCCTAAGCCACCGAAAGGTCTGTTTTAGTGAAATTATCAAAATTTCAAAAATACCTTTTGTCTTAGCTCAAAAATGCCTTAGGGATGATCTTTTAAGGCTTTTGCATCTTGCTCAAAGACTATAGGATTACTAGTTTCCTCTAGTTCATTACACTAAACTGCTACCTATGCTAGGGTTTCAAGAGTAGCATGTGTTTGAGACTGGTGTTTTGAAGACATAGCTTGCTTCCTCAAAGCCCTGGCCTTTTTCTTCAAGTCCTGAGCTACTCTCCATAAGTTGTTGTAATCTTTTACAATCTTGCCCTTCTTTTTCTTTTCCTTTATGCTTTCATGTGCTAATCTTTCCGAGGATGAGTTGCTTTTTGCAAAGTTTTTCGACAAGGTTTCATATCTGGTTTTAATTACCCTTTCTATCACTTCTTGTTGAGCTAACTTCTTCTTAAGATTCTTTATTTCCTTTGATTTACTTTGCTTCACTCTTTTTCTAGATGAGGCATCTGCAACCTGTGGTTCTTGTTCTTTTTGAGGTGTAGGTGATGGAAGGTCTTCATACCTTGCTGTGAAAACATCTACATAAACTGAATTTTCATGCCATGTGGTAACTGAATCTTCGTGCCCTGTTTCAATCTGGTGTTCTTCATCCTCCAAGTTCATGTAAGGAAGATTAAGAATGCTCTTGTTCACTGAGGTTTCTTCGGCCTTATCTGTTTCACTGTTGAAGTTTAGTTTCTTCTTAGTTTTCTTAAGCTTAGAAGAAGGAGAGGGTTGATTAACTAGAACTGGAGAGATAGCTCTCCTCCTCCTCTTTCCACTTCTGGGAGTAGAAGACTTCTTGAAATGAGGACTCTTTTTACCCTCTGGCTGTACATCAGTCTGAAAATCATTCCAGAACAAGAAGTAATTCCACTCTTTGCTTCTTCTTTGCAACAGTTCACAAACCAAGAGTTTAATTAGACAATGGTGGGATAGTCTACCTGCAACTTTATTGGGCTTGGCCTTGACCTAATGAGCCATCTTAGAGAAGCTTCTATGGAGAAAATAGGACAGATTGAGTGGGTTTCTACCAATAAAATGATTCATGAGTTTGAAATGGTAAATCATTACCCTATTATATTTGCCTTCGCAAGTTATATAGACCATAATGGCTTTTAGCAACTGTTGCCATTTCTCTTCAAGGAAAGACACAGGAATGTCTTTCCTCCATATCAAATCCTTGCGTTCTGGTTTCAAGTAAGACCTGAATTCAGCATTTTTTGTGACAGTGGTTTTAAACCATTTTTCTCCAGTTCTGGGAAGCTCTATCACCTCGGCTATGAGGGCTTCATCCACCTCGAATTCATCTCAACCGATGATTGCTTTCCTCCCATCGAAAGTCAGGGCAAAGGCTTATTCCACCTGCTGGTGAGAACTCTGTAATTTTTTACAAAAATTATAGCAACCTGCGTCCCTGAAAAGTTGTCATACCTCTGGGTGCAATTCCAAGTAACTGATATTGTCGAGCTCTCTCCTCAGATTTGATCCTCCTTTCTTCATCTATCGCAATGCTCCTTGTTGGCGACGGAAGTCACCCCTAGATTGCAGCAGGAGCAGAGCCCGACGCCCATCAGTTTATGTCACGATTTGTTTATAAAGGGATGATCAGATGGAAGTAAACTCAAAACAATATCATTCCAACTCCAAAACTAGTCCAGGCATGCATAGGTGAGTGAGGTCTTATATAAACTTCAGACAGTGAGCTGTAGTAAAGGGTGGACAAGCGGAAGACTTATATAAGAGGAACGTAGAGGTTTGTTATTAACATCGGCTTTCTAACAGGCTGAGGAAGAAGATGTCCAAATGCAATATCATCT
>CBVK0100228142.1:0-25776 GCA_900067695.1 Picea abies | reverse complement strand
CAAAGATGACGTACTGTGTGATATTGCTCCCCTTGAAGTTTGTGATGTTATTTTAGGACACCCATATTTGTGGAAGCGTCATGCTTTGTATCAGTATAGACCCCATAGTGTTATTATTACTCTGGTTAGACAATTATACATGATACTAGAGGTAGCACCACCTACATCTATTTCTTTAATCTCTGCTAAGAAATGCAGTAAGGTCATATCACAGATCGAGAAGTTCATCTTCTTTGTGATCTGTGCTCACAGTAAGCAGAAGCTCGCCACACTTCCATGGCCTCTACACAGAGCCTCTATTTGCAACAGAAGCAAGTGGATGGGATCGTGGAAGAATACAGAGATATCTTCTCCTCACCTACAGGGGTATTGACACACTGCCAAGTCAAGCATCCAATTAATCTGACCCCCAGTGCACCTCTACCTAATGGACCAGTTTATCATTTCTCACTGATGGAAAATGATGAAATCAGGTGATAGATCCAAGAGATACCTAAAAAGGGTAACATCAGACCCAACTCCTCCCCTTGTGAAAGCCCGATTGTACTGGTGCAGAAGAAGGACGAGACATGACGACTCTGCATTGATTACAAAGCCTTAAACAAAATCACAGTCAGGAATCGATACCCCATTCCTAGGATTGATAAAATTCTTGACCAACTCAAGGGGGAAAAGTTATTCAACAAGATTGAACTAAAGTATGGTTACCACCAGGTTCCCATCAAACCAATTTATGTATGGAAGACAACCTTCAAATCTAAAGAAGGTCTCTTCTAATGGCTAGTCATGCCCTTTGGATTAAAAAATGCACCAACCGTTTCATGAGGTTGATGACTGATGTATTGAGACCGTTCACAACTCCTTTGTGGTGGTATATTTGGATGACATCCTCATCTTCATAAGAATGTGGGAGGAGCACATGCGACATATTCAACAGGTTTTGAGCACTCTGTGGCAGCACAAGCTATATGCCAACTTGGAAAAATCCTCTTTTGGCATGAACAAGGTCCAATAATTGGGATACATTGTTGATGAGCATACGGTACATGTTGATCCAACTACGATCCAAGTCATCCGTGACAGGCTAGCCCTGACCACACTGATCAAACTTCAGAGATTTTTGGGACTAGCCAAATTCTATCGACGATTCGTGTTGGGATTCTACCATATTGCATGGGCCCTCAGCTAGGTGACCAAGGGTGGTGGTAGGGCCAAGTTCATGTGGGGGAAGGAAAAACAACGAGATTCAATGATCTGAAGCATCGCTTGTGCTCAACTCCAGTACTCTCCTTGCTCGATCTGCAAAAATCATTCTAGATTGAGACTAATGCATCTGACTATGCTGTGGGCACAGTTCTCACTCAACATGGTCATACGGTGTCATACCATAGTGAGACACTCTCATATATTGTCTGGAAATAACCCACCTATGAAAATAAAATGTATTCCATTGTACAAGCTTGTTGTCAATGGAAACATTACATTATGGGAAATTACATAATGACCACCATCAGAAGTGTTCCACCTACTTGCAACTATTCCATCTCAACATCAAGTATAATACATGTATCTCAAATCATGTCATTGACTTCCTCAGTCAACCTCCTTTGGCTACACTCACTGTTGTGCTCCATTCCTGTGGACATGAAGCATCTGAATGGCCCCAACTTTAACAACAATATCTAGATTTCGCCACCACCTATCAGCTCTTGGTTATAGGCATGACTGTCACCGATTTTCACATTTAGGACGAACTCTTATTCCACCTAGGCCATATTTGTGTTCCTACAAACAAGCGTGAAAAGATGATTTTGGATGCCCACTACAGTTGGGTGGCAGGACATTTTGGCATTGATAAAAATGTGGTCGTTCTTTAGAAACATTTTTATTGGCCAAAACTTTGACATGCCGTTAGCAAGTATATCATATCTTTCACTGCCTGTGCCATTTCCAAGCCAACCATCAAGAATCAAGGCTTATACACCCCTCTTCCTATTCTCGAGAAGCCTTGGGAATCCATCTCAATGGATTACATGTCTGGCTTGTCATACACCAAGCAAGAAAATGACTGCATATTTGTGGTCATCGATCAGTTTTCGAAGATGGAAATCCTCACAGCCTGCAAGAAGAATATCACAGTGACAGATATTGCCAAGCTCTTCTTCAAATGAGTGTCGGTCTAGTTTGGGATACCACAGACCATAATCTCTGACTGGGACAACAGGTTCCTCAACACATTTTGGTCAAGTCTCTGGTCATTGTTGGACACCAAGCTCACAAAATCCCCTTCTTTCCACCCCTAAACCGATGACCAAACATAGGTTGTCAATTGGATGATTGTGCACATCCTGCGCATGTACAATTCTAGGCATCCACGTACATGGGACGAGAGTCTCCTATATGTTCAACACAATTACAACATGGCTCTCCATAGCTCCACCAACCATATCCCATTCAGGTGGGTCTGGGATTCCACCCCTTGGGACCCATTGATTTTGCACTTCCTCTTGCCACCGCACAGACACACTCTTCCCATGATCAGTCTGTGATCAACAAAGCCACCATATTCATTGAGTGGATTCATCACATCCACCAACAGGTCGAGGAGATTTTACAAAAATCCAATGCTAAGTACAAGTAGCGCCATGATCAACATAGGGTACCACACCAGTTTCAGGTTGGCGACAAAGTCTGGTTACATTTGCAGAAGGAGCATCTCACAGGGCCCCATCAGAAGCTCCACCCACTTTGCTATGGGAATTACACTATCACCAAGGTTGTGGGTAACAATGCTTTTGAGATCAACACTCCACCCTTCCTTGGCCTGCCCCCAATGTTCAATGTGGACCTCCTTCGACCATATTTTCCACCATTATTGGAAACCTCAGAGATCACCGAACAATTGACACCCATAGAGCTCAACCTCGACTACATGGAACGAGCATCCACTGTTCATATAGTGGACACAAAGGTCAAGGGAACTCACCAGTAGAGGATCCAACTTTATCGGGTTGTCAAGGCAGGGCAACTCTTACACCAAGGCAAGTGGTTCACCCAGGGCCAAATCTAACAGAAGTTTCCTCACCTGATGGGGGAACTTAATGCAATGGAGGCCATTTCTTCCTAAGGGGGAAGGATTGATCCAGTTGGCTATTGGTGGCCACCCACCTATTCCAACTGGCTCCTCTTGTCCATTTTTAGTTCAAAATGTTCTTTTGTACTTATTTGTAAATGTCGGTTCCACACTTCTGAAGTTGTATGAATCCCTACACATCTTCCAGGTGGATATTGGTGGCCTCTCACCTAATCCAACTGGATTATTTTGGATGTTTTCATGTCAGCACATCTTGTTGTACTTCCAGGATCGTTTTGGAGGCCTAAACAGTGTTTTTTTGGCTCACCACAGTCAAACTGTAGACAGAGTCAGAGTTTGACGACAAAATGTGTAGTTCTCTAAAAAACCTTTCCAATGGGCTATCACATGCCTAAAACATAGGTTGTATGTAAAAGTTACAACCCCAGGAAGTTGAGGTACTAACTTACCCATAGGGGCCCACATGATTTTTGACGTTTCACCTCCTAGGGTTAGGCTTTTGGATGTCTAGGGTTTTGGAATTCACGAGTAATATAAAAAAGGCCTCTAGAGCCTCATTGTAATTATTTCATCTCCGATGGATGCATGTAGAAGCCACATCTCTTCTCAGAGATAGCTACCACCATTCGAGCAAGTTTTTCAATTCTGTAGTTTCACAGTGTCAACCTATTTCATTATTCAATAGAAGATATTGTTCACTGGATATCTGTGTTATTCTTCATATCTCTGTGTTTATTGTATTCATTCTATAATCAGTTCATTCCGCTCCTAAATATGGATCATCTATGGTATCCCAAAAGCAAAGACTTCACTGTGACAACTTACACAGATATAGATTGGGAAGGTAGTGTGAATGACAGAAAAATCACTAGTGATGCAACATTCTTTTAGGGAAATAGCTTGGTGTCCTGGTGTAATGTCCCCAAGGCCGAGCCCAGTTGTAAATTTGATGTATGAAATGAATTGTAAATATGTGTTATAGGCTGGTGAGCCAAATTTGTATAAGCCGATGGGCTTATGTGATTGTTAGGACCAGAGAGCCTAAGGGTTGGAGGCCAAGGGCATGATTTTGTACTTGTATGTATGCAACACATTAATAAAATATAAATATCGCTGCGTGCAGACCAACCATGATGAATGAGTGATGGGGAACTGAGCTTCCACAGAGTGGGCAAGGAATTAGGGGCTGGAAGGTGGGAAAAAGGGGCTAAGTGTTGAGCCTAAGGGCTAAGCCTAGGGGCTTAAGCCTTGGAAATAATATTTTATTATTATTCCAAAAAGCCGCGTGAATTATGTTGAATGTCATGTTTTATCCTAAGTTCTTGGGGAAGGACGAGGGACTGCCAAATGGGAAGGAATGCATACTGATGGAACGCATGCAGTCCCATGGGTGACAAGTGTCAACCCTGGTGCATGCGAATAAAATGGCCAAGATGAGTCGTGAGAGGGGTTCCTTGCCCATTCCACCCAACTGCCTGAGTGTGTATGGAGCTCTGAGCAGTATGACCGACCTGAGCTTTGTAGAGAACCCTCGTGTTTCCTTGTGAGCCAAAAAGCCTGTGTTTGGCTCTGAAAAACTGTGTATATCCTCTGTTCTGAAAGTCATGAAGCCTGTGTTCGTTTCTGAAAAGGCCAGGTTCACCCTCTCCATTCCGATCTGTGGAATTTGTGTCATTCCCTGTGTGGATTGTTTGTCACACGTTCCTGAGAACTAACATTGTGAGACCTCGCACCATTGCTAAACCTGTTTGGGAAGCCCGTGTTTGTTTTTCCGGTTGGCTATGGTGGCCACATAGAGCTGGACTGTGCGTGGCTTGCTGGCCAGTGCAAGATGTGATTGAGCCTCTGTATGACCTCTCTCCAGGTGAGGGAGGTGACTGTTGTTGGAAGAGGCAGGTTGTCAGGCTTGTGAGCAATTCTCTCCAGGTGAGAGAGTTTGCTGGGAAGTGGTTTCTTCCAGAGAGTGTCCAGCACCAGCTTCGGGCTTTGAGACCTCCTGATCTGGCCTGTTGCCGAGACCTAGAGAGGAAGGTTAGCACCGATGGACTGTGCTTGTGAAGGTGTATACTCCCAGGTGGAACATTCATGTGGGGAATGAGGGTCTGGTAGTAGTGGGCGTAAGATGGCATCTTATGAAGAATCCTTCTGGTTTTCTGTGCTATTTTCCCTATAACCTTAGCTTAGCCTAGGATTCCTTGCCTTGGGGTGGAGCTTAGTCCCAGCTCGGGGGTGACCCACTGTTGAGCTAATGAGCAGTGCGGTCTATGGCTGGGAGGTTCGTGGAAGGCCTGCACGTGGTTGGTGGAATCTACCACTGTTTCGAAGATAAGTAGGAGATGATGTTTATTCATGTATTCCACTGTGTATATCAATTTAAATTTAATGCTATCGATTGTTTATTATAACAGTAAATCTTATGTTTACTCTGAGTTTAACTGTATTTCTTGATTAAATGCATGTTATTACTATAATGTCTGTATGAGATATGTACAAAGTGGTGTTATAGTTTTTTTTTTAAGAGTGATTAAGCCTTGGTAACCGAAAAGTGGTGCTACAAATTGGTATCAGAGCCAAGGTTTAGACACTGAGCCTAGATGGGCTAGTTGAGTGGTCTTTGGACCGAGGGTGAGAGGAAAAATTGTGTCTGGAGGACCAATTTCAGACCCTGGTATGGTCCGGAGTGTCAAGGAGTTACTTGACTGTGCCTATAAGCTCAGGAGGTATAGCGGTGTTGTGAAACTGCAGCTAGTGTGGTATATGGCCACAGGGAGAGAGGACTCCACACCAGCAGTGTTGGAGCCTTAGGATCGGTTCGGGAGGGAAGGTGAGCCCTCGTGACCATCGGATCTGGAAAATGTGCTCAGGAATTAAAATCCCTTTTGAATTGCACAGGAGTGTGGGAATCGCGATACGCGAACTCCTGAAAACCCAAAAACTTGAGAAGATCTACGTTGTAGATCTAGGAGGAAGGCTCAACCATTAGATCTAGTTCAGTCATGCTCAAGTTAGTCACGAAAACCTTTCGGATTTCGCAAAGTCGGGAGATGGGAAGTGAGGAAGGTGAACACCTGCGAAACCTGAAACGCCGAAATGATCTACACCGTAGATCATAGGAAGGTAGTTGACCGTCCAATTCAGCGGAGGAGTAAACCGTAATTTCAGGATTTTGGTAGATGGAAGTTCGAGATGTGGGGTGCATGAACTCCCGATGCCCGAAACCATGAAACACCAAAAAGATCTATGCCGTAGCTCTGAGGAAGGAGTCTAACTGTTGGATTTTGCTTGGAATGGATGTGGGCGCATGAATGTGAGTCGAGAAGACAGACAAGAGTGGTGGGACCTAATGACATCACCGAGGGTGACGTGGACCCTCCAGAATGTGCCACGCGCCACTGCGGTTAAGGGCGATAGCTGTGCTATGGGCCCAGAGAATAAATTAAATCGGAATTTCAAATTCCGGGGATTGTAGTGACAAGGAGTTGGAAGTTGTTGCATAGTGAACTTCCGGGTACCGAAAACCCGAAGTCCTGAAGTTTCGAAGTCTCGAAGCCATCAGAGACTGAAGAACCGTAACAGGTTTTAAGGGCGACAACTGTGCTGTGGGCCCGGAGAACAAGGAAACTGAATTTTCAGAATTCAGGAATTGAGGCGATAAAGAGTGGGAGTCGCTGCATCATGAATTTCTGGTCATGAAATCCTGAAAGGATCTAGACCGTTAGATCCAACTCATCAAGGATCGTTGGATCTCGTACAAGAAATCATGTATCAGATTTCAGGGATAGGAGTGACAAGAGGTTGGGAGTCACTACATCGTGAACTCCCGGGTACCGAAGACCCGAAAACCAAAGTGCCAAAAACCCAAAATCTCTACCATAGTTGGCGATAGCTGTGTTGTGGGCTCAGGGAAAAGAGGTCGAAAGTTCGGGAGTCGGGAGTCAGAGAGAGAAGCGAACGCGAGAACCTTTGGGGAACCAAAACCTCGAAACCCAAAACCCCGAAATCCCGAAGTCCCAAAATTTTCAAAGGACATAAGAACTGTCGAGGATTTAACTATTGGATCGTCGTGGACAAAAACCCCAAAAAATGAAGTCTTGAAATTACAGAGCCGTCAGAGCTCAGAAAACTTTATGAAGCCAAAACGCTTTTTCACTCACGTTGAATTATGAATATTGTGATTTTGTAAGGGTTAAGGCCTAACAAACTTCGGTTGATTGCACGTTGTGTGTGCAGAGTTCAACGAGTGTCAGGACAACCAAAAACTGACACCGAGTCTAGAAATGGAAGAGCTGCGGATTGCCTCCATTTCAGAGGACGAAAGAGAAGGAAGAGATGTCAACCTGGGAGTCGAAGGATCGAACTCCAATGGGCATGGAAGAGAATTAGACAAGGAAGGGCACATAATGAAAATCATTGAAGGATTGCAAAGAGATGCCCAGGCATGCCGAGCTGATAGCCGAAAGCTCATGAAAGTCAGGGATCGACAGGGTGAATTCAACTTAAAAATGTTGAAGAGGCTGGAAAGAATAGAAAATAAATTAGAAAAAGAAAGTGACACAAGCAGATCAAGAAGTGTCAGAACCCCTGAGAGGAGAAGAAGATCGAGGAGTGGTAGCAGACATTACTGTCTCTCCCCAAAGCATTATGGCAAAGAAACACAAAGTAGTTCAAGCCCGTCCCCTACCAGAAAACACCAAAAATATGGAGAGGATGAATTGAAAGGGGAGATGAACAAGATTAAGCCTCCAACATTCGATGGAGAACATAAGAAGGAGGAATATTCTGAGACATGGTTTCTTGGAATGAGGAAATATTTCCAATTGCATAATTATTCCACCCATGCAAAAGGAAGAATTGCAATGTATCAACTGAAAGGAAAAGCATCCATGTGGTGGGATCAGTTTGTGTAGGTGCAACACATAAGAGAGAAAGAGGTCACTTGGAAGGAATTTAAGAGGTATTTTGAGAAGAAATAACTGACTAAAAGATACTATGACAGAAAGATGAAGGATTTCTTCGAACTCAAGCTAGGCAGCATGACTATTGATGAGTATGAACGAAGTTTTCTGGAACTACTGAAGTATGTTCCATTCATCAAAGAAGAGGCTGTCAAGATTCAGAGATATCTGAGTGGACTGCCACCTTCCATGGGTGAAAAGATTCAATATGACGATCCTAAGACTATGGAAGAAACAATAAGAAGGGAAAAATGCTTGTATGAACAGCAAGGAGAAAGGCCTATCCTTCGGAAGGCTTGGAATGATCAGAGGAAGTTTAAGAAGGAACAGAGGAAAAAGGGAAACAAGCCTTCCTTTTTCAGAAACAGTCTTCAGGGACAGCCATCATTTAGAGAGCTGAGAATGACTGAAGAGGGAGCACAAAGATGGAGACAAATGCCCATTCAGTGTTGGGGCTGTAAAGGAAACCACAAGTACAAAGATTGTCCCCATAAAAATGGTAAAGCGAGAACTGTTCATACTGTTCAGCAAGATGAAACAGTGGAGGATATGGGCAATAGAATACCGAGGATCTATGCAGCCCTGGACAACAAGCAAGCATAATTTCAATCGCACATGATTGAAGTGGAAGGTATGATTAACAACCGACCACTAATTATTTTAATTGATTCAGGGGCTAGCCATAGTTATGTAGATCCTAGGGTGGTGGAAAGTTTGCATTTATCAAGGAGCAAACATGAAAAGTCTTGGCTAGTGAAATTAGCCACAAGAACCAAAAGGAAGGTCACTGAATTGGTTAAGTCCTGTTTAGTGGACATGAAAGGATTAAGCACTAAGGCTGAATTGAATATTCTGCCTTTAGGCTCTTATGACTGCTTAATTGGGATGGACTGGTTGGACCAGCACCATGCCCTTCTAGACTATCGTAACAAGAAGTTCACATGCCTAGATGAAGAGGGAAATCAGGTAATGGTCCAAGGAATTCCTAGAGCCGTGGTTGTTAGAGAAATCTCAGCCATGCAGCTGAAGAAGTGTTACAGGAAAGGCTGTCAGTTATTTGCAGCCCGTGTGGGAGAAGCATCCAGTGATGTAGTCTCAAATCTGGAAGACCATGAGGTACTCACAGAGTTCAAAGACGTATTTTAGGAGGTACCTGGACTACCTCTGAAGAGGGACATCGATTTTTCTATAAATTTGATGCCTGGATCAGCTCCAGTTTCAAAGGCTCCTTACAGAATGAGTACGCTAGAGTTAAAGGAGTTGCAATTGCAACTCGAAGAGCTACTAAAGAAGGGATACATTCACCCCATCATGTCACCTTGGGGAGCCTTGGTCCTATTCGTGAAGAAGAAAGATGGGACGTTGAGGCTGTGCATTGATTTTTGGTAGTTGAACAAGGTCACTGTCAAGAACAAGTACCCTTTGCCAAGGATTGATGATCTTTTTGATCAGTTGAAGGACGCAAAAATATTTTCAAAAATAGATCTTAGATATGGATATCACCAAGTGAGAATAAATGAGGAGGACATCAACAAGACTGCCTTTAGAACAAGGTATGGTCATTATGAGTTCACAGTGGTGCCATTTGGATTGTCAAACACACCTGCTGTTTTCATGTGCTTAATGAATGGCATATTCAGGGACTATTTAGACAAGTTTGTCATAGTCTTCCTGGACGACATCTTGGTGTATTCCAAGTCAGAGGAAGAGCATGAGCAACACCTGAGAATGGTGCTGCAAGTGTTGAGAGAACACCAGTTGTACGCCAAGCTAAGCAAATTCTCATTTTATCAAAGGCAGATCCATTACTTGGGACATATTATTTTAGAAGAGATCGCTGTGGATCCTGAAAAGGTTGAGGCCATCCGAGAATGGTCAGCACCAAGGAATGTGGCAGAAGTTAGATCTTTTATGGGTCTGGCAGGCTACTATAGAAGGTTTATAGCTGGATTCTCAAAGATAGCTCACCCTATCACTTCCTTGTAAAGGAAGGAGAAGAAGTTTCAGTGGACTGAAGAGTGTGAGAGCAGTTTCCAGCGATTGAAGCAACTGCTAACCAGCGCTCCAATCTTGAAGATTACAAATCCAAATATGAATTTTGTGGTGTGCACAGATGCATGTAAGGAGGGGCTGGGAGGAGTTATCAGCCAAGAGGGATTTGTAATTTTTATGAGTCCCGAAAGCTGAAAGAGCATGAAAGGAATTATGCCACTCACGATTTAGAGTTGGCAACAATCATCCACGCATTGAGGAAATGGAGACATTACCTCATGGGAAGGAGATTCAAATTAAGAACATACCACAATGGTCTGAAGTATTTATTTGATCAGCCGACTTTAAATGCCAGGTAAACCATATGGATGGAGTTTCTGTGTGAATATGACTTTGATATCAAGCATATCAAAGGGAAAGAAAATAAGGTGGTTGATGCACTTAGCAGAAAAGTGCATGAATTACATGCTATAGCCATTAGCATGTACATGATTGAGATTAAGGATAGAATTTTGGAAGCTACAAATGTTGATTTGCAGTACAGAGGTCTGATAGCAAAGCTACAGCAGGGTGAGAGACCATAGATCCAGGGAAGTTACACCTTGGGAATCGATGGCTTACTTTTGTATAAAAACAGAGTGTATGTACCCAATGTCCAAGAATTGAAGCTGGCAATTCTAAAAGAAATGCATAACGTGGCTTATGCTAGACATCCTGGATATGAGAAGACTGTGGCAGCAGTCAAAAGCCATTACTTTTTGCCGAGTCTGAAGAAAGAATTCGCTAAATACATCATCAGATGTATGGAGTGTCAGAAAGTTAAGGATGAGCATAGGCACCCAACAGGGTTGTTGCAGCCTTTACCCATTCCTGAGTGGAAATGGGAAGTGGTGACAATGGATTTTATCATAGGATTGCCCATAACAAGCAAGTAACATGATTCAATCATGGTGGTGGTGGACAAGATTACAAAATCTTCCCATTTTATTCCACTGAAAACCACTCACAAGGCAACAGATGTTGCTGATATCTTCTTAAAAGAAGTGGCATGCTTGCACATAATTCCTAAGACAATTGTGTCTGATAGGGACCCAAAATTCACCTCGAATTTCTGGAAAGGACTGTTCAAGGGATTCAGAACGAATCTGAACTTTAGTACATCGTATCATCTTGAGTCTGATGGTCAGACAGAAAGGGTGAACAGAGTAATAGAAGACATACTAAGAATGTATGTGATGGATAAACCATCAAGGTGGGAAGACTACCTGCATTTGGTAGAATTTACCTACAATAATGGGTATCATACATCGTTGAAGATGATCCCATTCGAAGGAATTTATGGAAGAAAGTGCAACACTCCAGTGAGCTGGGATAATCCAGCTGACAGAGCGGTAGTTGGGCTTGAGCTGCTCAAAGAGATGGAAGACCAAATGATAAGAATTAAACATAATCTAAAAGCTGCCCATGGTAGGCAGAAAAGTTACGCTGATAGTAACAAAAACCACAGAGAATTCAAAGTGGGTGACCATGTTTTCCTGAAAGTGAAAACTAACAGGAGTTCCTTGAAGTTGGGAAGTTGCGCCAAGTTAGCAGCGAGATTTTGTGGGCCATTTGAGATCCTAGAAAGGATTGGGCCAGTTGCATACATGCTTGCATTACCTGCATCTATGACTGTAAATAATGTATTTCATGTTTCACTGCTTAAGAGATATATACCTGATGCTAATCATGTTATCAATTGGAATGTGATTCAGGTGGAACCAGAAGGTGTCCTGCAAGTGCATCATGTGCGCATATTGGACATGGAAAACAAACAGCTCTAGAATCGAGCTATAGAGCTTGTAAAGGTCCAGTGGACCTGGTACGGTCCTGAGGACATGACATGGGAGCATGCAAATGTTATGCGGGCAGAGTACCCGCATCTTTTTGAAAATTTTTGAAAAGCTTGCAGATGTTGTGTAAAGTTGCATTGAGGACAGTGCAAAAATAAGGGAGGGGGATTGTAATGTCCCCAAGGCCGAGCCCAGTTGTAAATTTGATGTATGAAATGAATTGAAAATAGGTGTTATAGGCTGGTGAGCCAATTTTGTATAAGCCAGTGAGATTATGTGATTTTTAGGACCAGAGAGCCTAAGGGTTGGAGGCCAAGGGCCTGATTTTGTACTTGTATGTATGCAGCACATTAATAAAATATAAATACCACCATGTGCAGACTGACCATGACGAATGAGTGATGGGGAACTGAGCTTCCATAGAGTGGGCAAGGAATTAGGGGCTGGAAGGTGGGAAAAAGGGGCTAAGTGTTGAGCCTAAGGGCTAAGCCTAGGGGCTTAAGCCTTGGGAATAATATTTTATTATTATTCCAAAAAGCCACGTGAATTATGTTAAATGTCATGTTTTATCCTAAGTTCTTGAGGAAGGATGAGGGACTGCCAAATGGGAAGGAATGCATGCTGATGGAATGCATGCAGTCCCATGGGTGACAAGTGTCAACCCTGGTGCATGCGAATAAAACAACCAAGATGAGCCGTGAGAGGGGTTCCTCACCCATTCCACCCGACTGCCTGAGCGTGTATGAAGCTCTGAGCAGTCTGACCGACTCGAGCTTTGCAGAGAACCCTTGTGCTTCCCTGTAAGCTGAAAAGCCTGTGTTTGGCTTTGAAAAACTGTGTATATCCTCTTTTCTGAAAGCCGAGAAGCCTGTGTTCGTTTCTTAAAAGGTCAGGTTCACCCTCTCCATTCTAAGCCGTGGAACCTCTGTCAGTCCCTGTGTGGATTGTTTGTCACACGTTCCTGAGAACCAACATTGTGAGACCTTGCGCCATTGCTAAGCCTGTTTGGGAAGCCCGTGTTTGTTTTTCCAGTTGGCTGTGGTGGCCACGCAGAGCTGGACTACGCATGGCTTGCTGGCTAGTGCAAGTTGTGATTGAGCCTATGTATGACCTCTCTCTAGGTGAGGGAGGTGACTATTGTTAGAAGAGGCAGGTTGTCAGGCCTGTGAGCAATTCTCTCCAGGTGAGAGAGTTTGCTGGGAAGTGGTTTCTTCCAAAGAGTGTCCAGCACTAGCTTCGGGCTCTGAGACCTTCTGATCCGGCCAGTTGCCGAGTCCACGAGAGGAAGGTTAGCACTGATAGACTGTGCTTGTGAAGGTGTATACTCCCGGGCGGAACATGCATGTGGGGAATGAGAGTCTAGTAGTAGTGGGCGTAAGATGGCATCTTGGGAAGAATCCTTCTGGTTTTCTATGCTGTTTTCCTTGTAACCTCAGCCTAGCCTAGGATTCCTTGCCTTGGGGTGGAGCTTAGTACCAGCTTGGGGGTGACCCATTGCTGAGTTGATGAGCAGTACAGTCTAAGGCTGAGAGGTTCGTGGAAGGCCTGCACGTGGTTGGTGGAATCTACCACTGCTTCGAAGATAAGTATCAGATGATGTTTATTCATGTATTCCGCTGTGTATATCAATTTAAATTTAATGCTATCGATTGTTGATTATAGCAGTAAATCTTATGTTTACTCTGAGTTTAACTATATTTCTTGATTAAATGCATGTTATTACTATAATGCCGGTATGAGCTATGTACAAAGTGGTGTTATAGTTTTTTTTTTAAGAGTGATTAAGCCTTGGTAACCGAAAAGTGGTGCTACACCTGGTTCAACAAGAAGTAATCAACAATTTCTCTATCCACAACATATGCAGAATACATTGCAGCAACAAAATGTTGTACATAGGTCCTCTAGATGAAACAAACATTGAAATACATTCAGGTAGAATATTATTAGCCCATATCAATTCTATGTGACAATACCACTACAATAAACATATCTAGAAATATTGTCATGCATTAAAAAAAAACATATTCCAATCAAGTATCACTTCTACAGAGAGAAAGTCACATAAAAAATGTCAAACTAGAGTATATTGGCACAAAAGAAATTGTAGATATATTTACAAAATCTCTTCCTAGAGTATTTGAGTATCTTAGACAAAAATTGGAGGTCATTATGCCCTCCAACCACTAAATCACTACAAGAAGAGCATCAACTCAAGAGGAGCTACATAAAGAGAGATGGGCATAGGCTTATGGGGAGAAACATAAAATATTGCTTGCTATAGAAAAGAATATCCCTTTGTCATTGATGTAAAAAGGGGAGAGTAAAGAGAAAAGGGAATATTAGCAAAAAAGGGAGACTTGTAGGAAGTAGTCAACTTAGATGAGAACAAAATAATGAGATCTATGGTTGCATAGAATAGAATAGTTTAGTTCCGTATTGTGTTGCCATCAATGAAAAAGGGGGACTTTGTTGAAAATGTGTTTTAATTGATGTCAAAAGGAGGCTCTCTATTGTATGTCTCCATGTGTCAACGAGCCTATGTGCGCAAAGATTAGTCTCTATATGGGAAATCAAAGAATAGAGATCTAATAGAGAAGAATAAATGAAGCTGGTAGTGCAGACTGTGAAAAGAGAATGGTCACCATTCAATGTTTATTTTGTACAAAGATGAGGAGGTGAAGAGATTTGTTGGAGAGAAATCTACATAATATTAAAGAAATGGTGAATTTGATATATCCCACATTCTTGGGGATAATAGAATTCAAAAAGTTTATAATGTAAATACATTATTACTTGGATGGAATGAAAGTGAGTGGAAGAAATATGGAACCTTACATAAAATATTAACTTTTGAAGAGATTAGATCATGACCATTCATCTCCAGAAATCAATAGTTAGGATCAAAGATTGAGGTTTGACACTTGGCGGGCCAGCTAAGCCACATCAACACCACATGTTCAGTTATATGAACACCACAAAATAATGAGTCCATGTCAGTGATATAACATGTAACTCTATAGATGTCACGTATGGTGCCATGTGTTAGGACATGTGTCAATGCCATATCATCCATTGCAAAAGAAGAAATCCACATGGTATCCATCGCATCTGCCATATCATCATAAGAGATATCTAAAAAAAAAGCTAAGTATCAAGATCTCGTGGAGATAATGAAGCGACAGAGTGTCAAGAGTATATAAGAAAATGTTTGAGACCCGCGATGGGAACTCAAAAATGACTAAGTCCCAAGATGTTGCAGAGAATCAAAGAATCAGAAGTATGTGCAAAGAAATGCAATAATCTTGTGGACCCACGGTAAAATCTTGGAAAAATGGTTAAGTATCAAAAATATGTTGAATGGTCAATGTCTCAAGAAATGGATAAGTATGAAGATTGAATTGGACGGATAGACAAAGCCATAAGAATCAGAGAGATGTTATAGTCCCGCAACCCATAGTGAAATCTCTAAAAATGACTAAGTGTTGAGATGTTGCAGAGCAAAGAAAAGGAACTTATACAAATATTTGAATGAAAGATGTCCACTTCCGCGGTTTCATGAAATATGACTAAGTGTAGGATAGAAAATAGATGGAAAGACTTGTGATTACAATTGAAGAAGTGATGCATGCCCACAAACCCATTGTTTTGTGAAGAATAGAAAATCGACCAAGTGTTGAGACTTCACGAAGATAGTGAGCACGACAGAATATTGGGAAGATGAGAAGAATAAGAGAAAACCTGCGGTCCTGTGGTAAGTTCTTGAAGAGTTGGCTAAGGATGAAGAAATGACTAAGTACCAAGAATGGGAGATTAGACGACCCAATAGGTAGCCACATGTTAGAGACCCGATGGCCCAACAAATTTCCATGTGTGACAGATCGGATGGTCCAAAAGGCCCATATTGAAATGTTTGGAAATGTATCTAAGTGTCGGTGCAAAATGAGTGCTATGGAACTTGAGGGTGCAATTTGGACGTCGCATAAGTGTGAAGAAATGTGGCTTAGCTCCACAAACTCGTGGTGAGACTTAGACAATTTGGCTAAGTATTGGCAGAAGATAGATCGACGGTCAAGATCAATTCTAAGATTGATTGGACGATTGTTGTGCATTATGGTTACATTGTGTATTTGGATGGGTAGAGAAAAAATCAATGAACACGATTGATTCAAGAAGAAGATTCGACGGTTGCTCATCATGACTGCATAGTTTGTTCTTTAAGACAATTGAGAAGATCAATGGTCGAGATCGAATCAAGGACAAATTGGACAAATTTTGAGCATTAAGGGTGTGTTGTGTGACAATGAAGAAAATCGACAGATGAGATTGAATCTTGGAACATATCCGATGGTAGTTGTACGTTGAGCTCGTTTTTGAAAAATCAAGCATGGAAATGGAGGGGTTTTGGACAGGTCGGTGTAGCCTGGTTTTATGGAGATCTAGAGTCGACCCTGTATTCTTTAGATACGTGGACAAATCTTTGGGTGTATATTTTTATATAAATATCCAATATCATGTGAAGTTTAAGTGTGTGGTTGTGAAGAGATGTAACGAAGAGTCTGCGTTCGAAGAGGTGAGATGGATGTGTGAAGAGTGAAGCAAGAAGTGCATGAAAGGTGAAGAGCTCAAAGGTTCTCAAGAGGGAGAACAAGTGCATGAGGGTGGCTGGGAGGTATAAGGTCTAAGGAATATCTAATTTCATGAAGAATGTAATATGGTGGAGAGTGTTGGAACAATAGAGATAGAGAAACATATTTGTGCAAGTCAAGGCTTGAAGAAAATAGTCAATCTAACACTATTGACAACTTGAGGGGATTGGTGTCTCTTGCAGGTTGGTTCCTACACGAAGAGCTGAGTTGGTGCTCATCCAAGGAGGTTGGTGTCTCCTGCAGGTTGGTTCCTGTAAACATTGTTGTTGAGTTGGTGCTCAGTCAAGGAGATTGGTGTCTCCCGCAGGTTGGTACCTATAAGTATTATAACAGTAAGTTGGTGCCTACCAAATTTTTATAAAGAAAGTTTTGTGGTTTTCTCCCATTTGGGTTTCCACATTAATATCTGTGTACTATGCTATGGTGTTGATTTTCTACATCTAATCATATAAAGACTAATTAAAGTGGTAAAGGGAAAAAGTGGTAAAATTTGTTTAATATTGATTCACCCCCCCTCTCAGTGTTCGAGTATGTTCCAACATTATCAACTTTGCTAACTATGTTTCATTACAGTTAATTAGTGATCATTAGAAAATACATCAATTCAAATATTAGTTTGATATATTGGATCTTTTCATATAATTTGGCTTACAAACTTCTTTCCTCCCACCATACAAGATATAGAAGAGAGAAAAAAGTAACACATTTTTTATCTATAAATTTCTTAAGCATTCAGATTGGATTTTCATTTGAAAGTACCTCAAATAATATGAGAAAACTGGTTTGTCATTTGGAAGCACCTCATAATAATATGAGAAAACTATTATCTCTCATTTTCTTTCCTTTTATTTATTGTTTTTTTAATGTCAATATATAAATGTTATTCATTTTCAAAATGTATCATAGATACTACTTAAATATATAAACTAAATTTAACTTTTTTTTTCAAAAAATTTGGTTTACATATTAAAAATTACACCAATTTTATAAATAATACTTTTCCTCAACTTATACTTAACAATATTTTAATAACCAAATAATATTACAAAATAAATTTTATAAAAAATAAGTTTTATAAAGTGAACCCATATTTCACTCTAATATTAAAAATAATAATAAACACAATTTGATATTAGTTCACACCATTAAAGAAAAACAAATAATTAAACTGGATTTTTTCTTTTATTAAATTTTTAATTTAATAAAAATTAGGTTTTATAAAGTAAACTCACATTTCATTTTAGTATTAAAAATAATAATAAAGACAACTTGGTATTAGCTCACACCAAACCAGAATATAATTTTTTTTTTTATAATTTATACATTAAAAAATGAATTTAATAACATTCACATTTATATAAAATGTTATATTTTAATAGCATTTACATTTATATAAAATGTTATATTTTAATAGCATTTACATTTATATAAAATGTTATATTTTATTAAAAAACACACATAAATTTATATAGAATATTTTGAGTGTATTAATTTTAAATATATTTGTATCCATAACAACGTTTTTTTTAAATATTATTTAAGAAGGGATATGCCTTTTTTTTTTCATTATGCATTGTTTTTTTAAGATGGGATGAAATTTTTGTAAGAAGTTGTGATTATGTATGGAATCTATATACTACGAAAATGGGTTGTGATGATATATTTGGACGTATCATTTAATGTTTATCTCTCTTCCATGACATAAAAATAGTGATCACTCCTCCAAATCCAATCCCAATCTTATTCTTAATGTTATTAATGACACATTTTCCTTCACATAACTTAGTCAATTCACTTTTAGATTACTACTCTTGATAACATTATCATTTTTTCTTGTTGGTTTTTCATTTTCATTGCATGAATCTAAATGACCGTCCCATAAGCATTGATTCTTTTGAAATGAAGTCACATTGAAAGTGGAAAATTGTGTTCTTGTTGGGATTCATCCACATAGACTATTTGATGAAACATACAAAATTCTCAACTCAAGTAACTTATAGAGCTCTTGATGTATTAGTCCACTCAAATTATCATTCTCCAAGTCCAATTGCTCCAAAGTAGATATTCCAATAATAATTGCATGTATTCTCCCTTCCAATTGATTTTGAGATAAATTTAACAACCACAAGCCACTCAAACTTCCTATGTTACCAGAGATTTCTCCTGTGAAATTATTACAAGACAAATCAAACATAGTGTATGCAAACCACATTTATGATAAATTATACACATATTTTTTCATGGCATATACATATATGATAGATTAAAAGATATAATATTTTTTTTCCATCTCTCATCTTATAAAAAATAGTCGTAACACTCTTTTCCAATCCAACATCTTATGATTCTTTCTACCTTTTATGGCCATATGCACGTTATAGTACTAAAAATTATTGTATAAAGTGTAATGACATATGACACATGGCAACCAAAAGGAAAAGAAATGTAGTGATTCTTTGCAATGACCATGATATGTGTTTTTTTAAAGGATTTTGATTGAATTTTTTTTGACATCTTAAATATAATGGATAACGGTGAAAAATTGTGGCTTCAATCCAAGTGAATTTTCTATTTTGTTAGTTTAATGATCACTTAAGGATAATGAATTTAAGTACCGGGAAAAGATGGAATCCCGAATGTATCCATCATGGAACTATTTCAGTCTTCATTTTGGATGATGAAGCATGATAAAATTAGATCCCTTTCAGATGAAAAGGGAGGATTTAACTACATCATACTATATGAAGTAGAAAAAAAATTATGGACATGAAGAAAACATCTTTGTACAATTTTACTATATAACAAAATGGATGCCTTCACATTTCATGTTTAAGGTAGAATCTTACCCTCCCCTTCATATTTGCCTCTACCTTCACCATTTGGAGTTTATGTTCTCCTTTAGGTTGAAGATAAATTTATTGCAATTATGTTCTCAACTTTGCTAAGTGTGTTTCATTACATTACAATTAATTAGTAGTTGTAAGAAAAATACATCAATTCAAATATTAGTTTGAAATATTGGATCTTTTCATATAATTTGATTTACAAAGTCCTTTCCTCCCACCAGTGTGTTTCATTACATTACAATTAATTAGTAGTTGTAAGGAAAATACATCAATTCAAATATTGAATCTTTTCATATAATTCAGTTTACAAAGTCCTTTCCTCTTACCATACTGTTTGAAATATTGGATCTTTTCATATAATTTGGTTTAAAAAGTCTCTTCCTCTCACCATACAAGAGAGCAAAAAGTAACACATTTTTAATTTGATCCATCATCAAAATCAAAGAGCAAAGTGTTTTCAGAATCAAAATGACTTTGAAGCCAAGTTAACACATATTTTTTCATGACAATTTCGAATTCACCAGACACTGCATAATTATTTGACACAACTACATATCCATAGAGTCTCTCAAGATGTGTTGGTATTCTTCCACTAAATTTGTTATTGGATAAATCCAACAAACACAAGTTGGTGAGATCTGTGATGCGTTGAGGAATAGACCCATGCAGATTATTATAACCAAGGCTTAATCCTCTCAAACCACGAAAATATGTGAAGTATTGAGGAAGCTCACCTATCAAACCGTTTTTACTCAAATCTAGTACCTGAAGTTGCTTACAGTTGGCAAAAGATGTAGGCAATGTCCCATAAAAATTATTTGAATGGGCAGAGAAAACATTTATAAAAGTGCAATTGCCAATGCCATTAGGAATTGATTCTTCCAAATTGTTTTTCGATAAATCTAATACAAGAAGTAAAACCATACTACTAATACTCTCAGAAATGTTTCCAAAAAAATTGTTGTTATATATATTTAATGGATTGAGAGCTTTTAGTTCACCTATGCTATATGGAATATGTCCAGTGAATTTGTTTGAATCCAAATATAAATTATATAATGAATGAAGTTTCCCTATACTTTTAGGAATTGTGAATCCAAATATAAATTATATAATGAATGAAGTTTCCCTATACTTTTAGGAATTGTGCCTGTAAAATTGTTGTCGGAGAGAATAAGATTTTCCATCTTTTTTAAATTGGTAATAGCTTCAGTGATACTACCAGTAAACTTATTATTACTGAGATCTAAGGTAACTTATTATTACTGAGATCTAATAGCTTCAGTGATACTACCAGTAAACATCGCTGAAGGCAGAGAGGCAAGCATGCACAAAAGTAACAATATGAGAAGAAGAACAGCATTGTGATCCATTTCTCCCGATTCGACTTCAGTTGCTTTCGAAGCATGTGAGTTCTGTGTCCTTGGCTATCTTATGAAGTTGACGCCCAACGATTTATCGATGATTGATGGGGAATAGAGATGAAAGTAAAGCGCACCGAAATTATTTATTAGGGTAGACCAAGTATTTCTTCCCCTGTATACCCCAGTACAGTCAAGTCAGTCAGCCTCCCATCAAACTTTTTCACCTCTATGCCCCCAGTCCAGTCAAGTTAGTCGGCCGCCCCAGTTTAGTCGTGTTAGTTGGGTGAATATGGCGATTTTTCTCTGCGATTGTAGACAACTTTTCAAACGGTTCGCATCTTTCATTTTTCTCTATTAAAGCTGCTGGCCCTCTTTCTAACTCATTTTCAAACTGTTCGCATACTCTATGAAAGCTGCGCCTCAGGCTTTCGAAGACGTTGGAATCAGGGTTAGAATTTCAAATCAATGCTCCCTGTAAAATTTGACAGTCGCTGATCCCTCATAAAGATGTTTCTCTCAATCTCTCATAAAGATAAAGATGTTTTAACCTCAAGGGTTAGCTTAATTGGTAAGAAGTGTGCACACAGAAAAGAGAGAGTTCACACTGTTCGCATTTTTTATGAAAGAATTTCAAATCAATGTCCCCTGTAAAATTTGATAGTTATAAAGAAAATTAGGAAGCTTGAGTCGATGGTGGTTATGACTCAATTTTGAAGCAATTTTAGGAAGCCTCTTGTCTTCCATGTTGTTTAACTTGTTCTTATACATTAGGTATTTAGTCATAGTCATGCTCTCAATGGGCGAGAGACTTGTTTCTAAGAGGAGGATAGGGTAGGGCATATTTCCTTTAATTTTGAGATTATAGGTTATACAATTATTTTGTATTTTCTCTATCTTTCTTCAGGATTCACGAGAGATACTACAGCCCCAGACTTCACATCCATAAAGAATAATAGGTGTAACAAGAGTCTCAAAGAGGAGTTTCTTCCTATCCCAACTCCAAAGATCAACTAATTTACAATTGTTTTCAAGCCCATAATAAGCTTTCCATCCCCCAATAATCCTTTTCTCGATGCTATAATTCCAATTGAGCTTGTGGTGAATATCAATTCCAATATATTTGTATGAAGTCACTTCCTCCAAGTTGTTGTTGTCATATACAAAGGTATCATAAGGGATCTTATTAGATTTAATAATCATGACCTTAGTCTTATCAGTATTAACAGTCATACCCATATTGGAGCAAAAATCCTTGAGGATTCTTAGTTGGTTTTCAAGATCATGGGGACTCCTTTCCATAAGAACGATATCATCGGCATAAAGAATAAGAGTGATGACTATACCAGTGAGAGTAGGGTCGACACAACCTGCTTTTTCCAAGCAATCTTCTAACTTGTCAATGTAAATGCCAAAAAGGGTAGGGGACAAGGGACAACCTTGTTTGACTTCGATATTGCAGTTAATCTCTTTTGACCAACCCTCAATGTTGTTAGGATATTTAGACACTTAGGAGTTAGTTAAGATCTACTTGGTTTATTGTGTCGTTAGGTAAAAGTGTGTTTCTTTAGTGTGCATTAGTATGCATTTGTAGTTAGGAAATCCGATGGTCGCGATATGTTCCCGACATATAGTGATCCGACGGTTCATACTTTGCTCGATCTTAACGACCATTGATCCGTGGCTTAGCACCCGATTGGTCCATGATCTCTATTTAAAGAGCATGGAGGGTCATTTTCCGATGATCGATTGTGAGAAACTCTATTGTAAAATATCTCTGTAATCTTTTTCTTTGCATTAATAAACTGCTCCAAGTGGCCGCATTGGCTGGGGCCGCGGATGTTTCCCCGTAGGGGTTTTACCATGTGAAAACATTGGTGTGTTGATCTTTCATTTGGTTATGTGAGTGGTTACTAAAGGTGTTCTTCCTTTGTTGGAATACCTGTGTTGTCGAACATGGTAGCAGAGCCTCTTTGAAGACCTGCTCTTGTTGTAGATCGAGATCGTGAAGCCGAGTTGCCTTATCTTCATTTTCTGCCATTTCCGTACATTTCCGGGTAGAGATGACTGTTCCATTGCGTCTGAAGCACTCGTTTCAGTTAGGAACACTTTTTCTTTCACTCGAAAAGGTTTCCGTTTGCCCAAGATACAACCATTACAGTCAGATCTGGAGGTATAAAGCCTGAATACACATTTTTAAAATTTCTGCAAAGTTTTATTTTGGTTTTATTTCAGTTTGATATTATTTGTTTCCGGGTTACTATTATTTTAGATCTGTGTATGCTATTTTCCCTGCGCCTTGTGCGATCTCAGCAAATCGGAAACAAATAGGAAAATGTGCATCTTCCAGGTAAGCTAACCAAGATCTAACCCTTGTTGTCATTGAGAAGCAATTTTTTTTTTCTTGTGTGAAAAGAGTTTTTTTTTAGCATGCTCTCCAAGGCCATCTTCAACAACAACAACAACAACAACAAAAACAACAACCCCAATCCTCCTTCTGAACATTACAATATGTTTTGCTAGATCATTTGGTTACAAGTTGCTTTATTAAGTAAGAGGTCTTGAGTTCAAGTCTCTCTTTTGTTATTTTTTTTTGAAAAAGTTCATGCCAAAATTGTAAAGTGTATTTCACTTCAAGTATAAAAGTGAATCACTATAAGTAGCTTTAATATTTTATTTTGCACGCATATTTTCTATTATAAAGTAACTTCATTGTAAAAGTGATCCCCACTTCTTTATAAAAGTGAGTCACTTCATAAAGCAATTTACACTATCACGTGGTTATTTAGTTACCGTTTATGCCTTTTTTTAAAAGGGCATAACTCTCACATTGGAAGTCCGTTTTCAGTGCCTTTTTTTTAAAACCGCATAAATTTTCGAGATCTTTCCACCCAGATCATTAGTTTCAGTTTTTAAATCCACATTATCTGCATATTTAATATGACTTCTACAAGTAATGTCTTGCTTACCAACAACAACTACTTCCAATGGGAATCCCATATGGAAGATTTATTAAGAAGTAAAGGCCTGTACCAGATTGCCATGGGAAAGGAAATAGCACCCACTAATGATGATAAGAAAGCCAAATGGGATAATAGGAATGTCAAAGCACATGGACTAATCATAATGCCCATCTCTCCTGATTTAAGGTACCAACTTCAAGGAATTAATGACCCCGAAGAGGCTTGGAACACAATTGAATCCGTGTTTGGTAAACTCAATATTATTCGAGTACAACAGTTAGAAAATCAAATACTGACCTTGAGTCCAAGTGATTTTTCTTGCCTTGGAGACTATCTATATAGGTTTAAAACACTCATAATTTTATGTGAAGAATGTAAGATAAAAATGGGGGAAGAGCGTTTCATATATCTTATCCTTTCTAAGCTAGGTAGTGCATATTCTGTGTTTGTATCTACCTTTTATGCCATGAGAAAGTCTCTTGGGAAAGTTTGTGACAAACCCACTCATGAGTCCTTTTTTGCTTCTTTGATTAGAGAGGAAGATAAGCTTATACAATTTGGAGTAATCAACAATGCAAGTACCTCCAACAAAGCCCTAGTTGCCCAACAGAAAGATAAACCCAAGTATCCCAAGAAGCAACATCCTCGCTACAACAACAAGCAACATAAGGGTCCCAAACCCACTCAGACAACTTCCGCTCCTAATGTGGAAAAATGAACAAAATATAAAAGTAAAAATACTAACTGACATTGCAACTTTTGTGATAAAGATGGTCATGACAAGTCCAAATGTTTCAAGAAGATGGCATCTTTAGAAGAAATGATGAAGAAGCACAACATCAGTATTGATTCTACTTCTTCTTCTCACGGACATACACTTTTTGCTTCTGGTTTATCCTTCAATTCGAATTCTACTGCTACTTCTTCTTCTGATGAGTGGCTTATTGATTCAGGAGCATCTTATCATATGGCTAAGGATAAAGCCATATTTTCTACTCTAAATGAATGTAACACCAAGAAAATATTTGTTGGTGATGATAGATCTCTTAGTGTTGTAGGATATGGAACAGTTCAAGTAGATAATGGTCATTTCAATGATGTATTATGTGTTCCAAGTCTTTCTTGTAACCTTCTATCAGTATATCAAATCACTCATTCAGGTGAAGGTAAAACCATCGAGTTTTCACCTCACCAAGTTGTAATCAAGGATCTAAAAGATCCTAAACATGTTCTTGCAAATGGAATTGCTGATGATATTACCAAGTTGTACAAGTTTGACAACTTTGGGTCATCATCTTTTTCATCAGTTTTTGTTTCTTATAGCGATGACTTGAGAAAACTTTGGCATGAGCGGTTTGGTCATCCAAACTATCGCTCATTGCAACACCTATGTAATCAACAAATGGTGACTGGTCTTCCTCTTGTTTCATGCAGAGATGGTGTTTGTGCCAGTTGTGTTCTTGAAAAACATCATTGGGACAATTTTGACAAATGTGCCTCTTGGCATGCCTCGGGCCCTTTACAACTTGTTCATAGTGATTTGTGTGGTCCACTTTCTTCTCCTTCATTTTTTGGGTGCAAGTATTTCTTAACTTTCATTGATGACTTTTATAGACGTACTTGGGTTTACTTCTTAAAACTCAAGAGTGAAGTTTAAGACAAGTTTTTGGCCTACAAGGCCCTTGTAGAAAAGCAATCTGGACATCAAATTCAAAGGTTAAGAACATATAATGGAGGTGAATATGTGAATAATAATTTTACAAGCTACTACACTACACAGGGAATCCAAATGCAACACACTGTTCCATATACACCACAACAAAATGGTGTTGCTGAGAGAAATAACCGCACCTTAAAATAAATGGCTAATTGTATGATCCAATCTAAGGGATTAAGTCTAAAGTATTGGGCGGAAGCCATCAACTGTGCAAATTACATAGTAAATCACACTCCCACAAAGGCTCTTAAAAATATAACACCGGAAGAAGCTTGGACTAAAATTAAACCATATGTAAGTCACTTTCGTGTATTTGGCAGTATAGCATGGGCTCACATTCCTGATGAGAAAAGGAAAGCATTGCAGCCTA
>CBVK0100228141.1:0-25778 GCA_900067695.1 Picea abies | reverse complement strand
ATGTAAACAACTCCATCATCTATAGACTGGTAAGTAATAAACCAATGTCTATGAAGACACATGTGGTTTGAAGCACCAGAATCTAATAGCCAATGTTGATCATGACATGAACCAATATTAATTGATAAAACTTCATCAACTATACCTGAACCTATTGCTGAACCTGTTTCGGTTGCATTTGCTTCCTTCATCTCCTTTTGAGAGTCTTCTTTGGAGGTTTGTTGTCACTTCCAACAGTCCTTCTTCAGGTGTCCAGATTTTCCACAAAACCAACACTTGAGCTTGCTCTTTCTGCCTTTCGACTTTGACCGAGAGAAATCCCTCTGACCCTATCCTCTTTCTTTTGGTCTGCCTCTGACCACCAATGCCTCAGATGTAGAAGTTTCTTGATTTGATTTCCTCCTTGTTTCCTCAGATAGTAAAGCTCCAACAGTATCATCAAACTCAATAGTTTCTGTTGAACTGAAGCTAATAGAGGTAACAAAATGATCCCATGATGCGGGCAAAGAACATAATAATGTAATTGCCTTATCTTCGGATTCAAATTTCACACCCATGCTATTCAACTGGACTAGAAGAGTATTGAAAGTATTTAGATGATCAACAATTTTCGTACCTTCCTTCATGCGCAAACTATACAGTTGTCTTTTCAGAAAGATCTTGTTTGTCAAGGATTTCGTCATGTATAAGCTCTCCAGCTTTGACCACAAACTGGCTGCTGTCTTCTCTGTAACAATGTTGAATAGTACATCGTCGACCAAACACAGGCGTATGGCATTCAGTGCTCTCACATCCATCTCATCCCAGTCTTCGTTTGTTATGGATGCGGGCTGCTTTGCTTTTCCCAAAAGTGCCTTCACCATGCCTTGTTGCACGAGCAGATCGTGCATCTTAACCTTCCAGATCTCGAAATTATTCTTGCCATTAAACTTTTCGATTTCAAACTTAGCACTCTGCATCATTTTCATTAGAGGAAACATAAAAGAAGCAAACACCATTGTTCACTATTTGTAATATCCAAGGCCCTTTAAAAAATGTGAAGTAATCTTGTGTAATTTTCAAAAGAAAAATTACATACCTTATTCCTCCACAGATTTAATAAAAAATCCACTCCACCTTATTGCTCCACCCTTCAACCTCCATATTATATTTTAATTCTCAAAATATAATAAAAAATCTTAACACTTTTCAATAAAAGTATAGATTTAACCCTTTTGAAAAAACTTCATACGAATGCACCTTTAATACTCTCCAAAGGTAGATTCGAATGTACCTTTAATGTTTTCCAAAAATAGATTTAAGTTTTGGAAAGAAAAACAAACCTCATGAATTTTTCAGCGCATGAATTTTTTAGCGCTCCGTGGGAGGATATAGTGGCGCGCTTAACCAAAATAAGGAAAATTTCATAAGTGTACGAGTGGGCTGGTGCTCCCTTTAGCCGATAACTGGCTCCCTCACAGCGCTCCCTTTGAAAAGCCAGCATATATCAATTAAGCAGCGCGCCCGTATACTTGGTCTCCAACGTCGACGCGCCCGCTTAGCCTGTTGTCCAGCGTCGGCGCTCCCTGTCAATGATAGCCAAGCGCCGATGCCAAAAAACAAGAAATTCAGTAGCGATTTCAATGCGGCTTCTTCCCGGCTTCTTCCAGTCTGCGTCCGACTCAACTCCTCGCTCTGATACCACTTGTTGTAATTTGCAAGTGCGGAAACACAAATTACCATAAGACAATCAATACAAATGCAAACAAAGAACACAACAATTTACGTGGTTCACCCAAACGTTGGGCTACATCCACCAAGCATTGGTATCGGTTATCTTATCATTCAGCTAATGGAGATTACAGTCAGGTCTCACTCCTCTCAGACACACTCACAGCCTCTACGGGCATACAAATTTATAGCAATATATTAGAAACTGATTATTAATTGTGATCTCACCCATATTCTAACTTGGTTGCATTGGTTACAACCAATCCTGGTATATAGGATCTAAAATCCTATTCACGGATGAATTGTTGTCACCGTTTCCAACAAGTAATAATGACGGTAGATATTTTGTAGAAACCTCAATTTAATGTTAAGGATCTATGTTGATAATAAAAGATTATGAATTTCATTAATTCAATAAAATGTTATGAGTAATAGTGGATCCATATCACAATAAAAAGTACCCATCCATCCTAGACACCTGGTTATAAGTACCATCATAAACACCTGGGTTTATATTTTGGTTAACGATCCATATGTATTTACAGGTAAGGTTATGAGTTTCTAGTCAGACTTGGTTAACGATTCATATGCAGAAGTAAAAAATTATGAGTTTCCCACTTTGCACATATCCACGAGCTTTTAGAGTGCCTTGATTATGTAGGGAGGATAAAGACTCGGTCAAAGAGTAAGACCTAATCTTAATTAAGAATTCTCTATTCATTGTGGGATTTTATAACCTATTAACATTACTTAAAGACTCAGTCAAAGACTAAAACCTAATCCTAATTAAAAATTATTTATTCATTATGTTCAATGATGGGATTTCGTAACCTATTAACATTTTATTTTACTGTGTTGTAAATTAAAAGAGGCATCTGAGGCATTATATGCACCCAAGCTTATTGCCGAAATCCTGTATAAGTGAAACGAGGCATTATATGCACTCGAGTTTACTGTCGAAATCCTGTATAAGCGGTATATTAAAAGTTTGAAGTTTATAGATTGTTAAGCGTGTTAAGAGCTACAAAGTGAGAATGGCAAGATCGTGGATTACGTGCTGTCTTTCACTTATGATATCTTGATTCTTGTATATGAAGTAGATAATGGATTTTTGTTGGTAAATACTGGTGAGCTGCAAAAATGATCCCAAGGCCATTGTATATAGACCAGAATACTGCAAAACTCTCTTTAATATCCGAAGTTACGGTAGAATTGAAAAGTAAAATAGACAAAGATGACGACCTCGTGATAACACAAGGTAAGTCTAGTAGTTAATTCTCATTAAAAATTCTTAGATCTAATTGCACAAAAATCGAAAAAAGTGAAGTAGTTTTAAAGTGAAACAGAGTAAGTATAACAGCTTCAATGGCAAGTATTACACAACCATGAATTCCGTTTGCTCCAAAAGCTTTATTAAATATTGTATATGATTAAAGTTTTATGTTAGCATAATTTTATATATAGTTTTTAAAGTGATGACGTGCTTTGTGATTCTACACATTCAAAGGAGTATGATGGGAAGGATCTTTCATCAAATACATCAGGTTTCTAAAAAAAATGTTCTAGTAATTTCTCTGGTTGGAATCCAAAAATAAATTCTCTTATTATTGACAATTACAAAATCTTAGGCTGTATACGTTACTTTATGAATCTCAGAATGTAAACATGAATGCATACATAAATTAATAACTTCAACTATTGATATTACAAGACACATAACAATCTCTGCTATTCGATAATACATTAGAACTTTATCCTAGTTTTAGTTGAGGTGCAAGATTTTACCATGGTGTAACAACTGAAACTTCGTAAAAGAAAGCAACTTGAGATTTGGGTGGAAAACCTTGCGTAAAACAGTGTCATCCTACGGAATTAAGAGGAATTAGTAACCTAATTAATGAAAAATGAGTCAATGCCCTCCAATGTTTGATGTTTTCTTTTCCGTCGAAGAACTCCGTCAATCACTGGAAACGATTGAATTGCTCCGATTTCTATATTGAAAGGCAAGAATGAAACCTAAAGGAATACAAGCCAGAGATATTTCAGGCATTTCAAATGGAAAAACAGGATGGAGAAGATGGTCGAAACGGAGGCGTAACCACAATTTACAAGTGGAAAAGGTTTGCGACTTGAAGGAGGGTTTTAAGTATAAAAATAAAACCTTCCTTCGGCATTCCCATAATATAAAACCTCCCTCGAATATTTTTATACTTAAAACCCTCCTTCAAGTATAAAAACGTCGACTATGATTCATTCAGATTATTTAAATATTCTTTCGTTGTAGTTCACGTCGATCAATGTTCCTTGCGGACATCACATTCAATTTAATAGTAAAAACGTACGTTACAAGGGCTCCAGCTAGCAGTGATTGGGGTGACCGATCAAACGAAGGATTAAAATCCTCTAAACTATGAAATCAACCTAATCACCACATTAACCACACGATTAAGTTGTACCACGACAACAACCTTCTCTTTTCACATTCATATTTCATATTTGAGTTCACACTTGTGGTTGATGTAGTAGGCATTGGCCCATACGTATTCACTACATACAAGAGGTTTACTGCTCCATCTCGGTATGGGAACAATTGAGACGCTACTATCGTTTCATCCAAGTTATCGAATCCCATCATTCAACACTTCCAATTAGAGGACATCGCCTTCTTTTGCTTATTGAGAGAAGGAAAGGCAAGTCCTCAGCTCAACAAATGTGCCTCCTCGTGCCTCGACCAAACGTTCTGCCAAAGTTTTGGAGACTGTTTCGAGTCGCAAGGAGATGAAACAGAAGGAGCACAAGAGAGGCCCCAAAAGTAGAGTGGACATAGAATTAGAAGAGATAAAAGGTCTTATGGAGCTTGGTTTTAAGTTCAGAAAGGACCAGGTGACCCCGCGATTACTGAGTCTTCTTCCTGGATTGAAGCGATTAGTCGACCTTGAAAATAACACCCATATTTTAGGGTTTCGAGAATCGCCTTTGGAAAACTGGGATCTGCCAAACCTAAATGCAACAGACGTGGATATGAAAGAACACCTCAAGCTCTGGTATTCTATAATATTAAACGAGAAATATAAATATTATACTATGGCATGTCAACACTTTTGTCTAAACACAACCTTTGTAATCCACTTGGTCTTCCCGCGACAGATAGATGAAGAGAATTGTTCGACAAATTTTTCGAGGCTTCTACTACACAGTCTTGTAGATTGCGCGGTTGAAGGAGATTGGTCAAATAATTAGGTAAATAACATCTATCTATAAAATTTTAATGAGGACAGTTCCACCAGTTTTACAGAAACTCTAAATTTCCATATGGATTTTTTTGGTAAACATTAGTTTGCATATTATTCAAGCACAGGAATATAGTCACAGGAATATAGTCACAGGAATATACCTCTGAGATTAATTTTTTTATTCGTAAACAAGACAAACAACATAGCATGACTGGGTGAAGTTAACATAAGTCTAAGTAAATCGACTATTCCTAAAATTTAATGAAGAATCAGTCCAAACATAAATCTATTGGTGCAAGTATGAATTTCAATATGAATTATAACAAAGTTCAGGTTCAAATTTCAATGTGAAATAAAGAGAAAGCAAGAAAAGGTAAGAAACTTACCTGTAATGAAGAAACACCTGCGTCAGAGTTGAGAATACCAGAATTGATTCAGAACCGTGAGAAAGTATAGTATTGATTCAGAGCCGCTAGCAAAAAAAATTTCACGTTCATGAAAAAGAAGTCGACTGTGTTAAATGCATGGAAAAGGAAGGTTGTCGTGTGATACACTCAACCACCATCTCAACTACCCCATTTCGAAACTGTCCAATGCATTCAAGACCGCCAGCTGGTAATCAGGATTTAATGCGGAGCTAGAACGAGTAAATTTGCCTTCTAATGCACTCAACCTCCATGTTTGTCTAAGAAACCACGAAATAAGGTGCAGGAAGAGTGGTGGAGTTGCCGTGGATCAATAAAATCTATATTCGATGGGATGGTGGTCGATTCATTGATGGGAATTAGTTGGAAGTGGTGATTGATGTTGGATCGCACCATATCAATTTCGTGGGGACTCTCAACTATAGTATCCACAATCAAAATGCTGCGGTACCATACGTTGACAGACAGACATACAGAGTAAGAGTTTCTGGTGAATCATAATCCCGTCGGCGGTTCTGTCAGGTGATTGTCATGTCATGTTGACTATTTCGTGGATAGTGGGTGTTAAATATTGTTTTAACAAATTAAATTTATAATTTCTCTGTCTGATAGCCGAAGTAGACCACTGCAATTGGAGATAATGGAGATAATACCCAATGTCAAGAATGTCGGCATTCTCAATTTGAAGAGATTATTTTGATCTCTTCTTATTTAAATGTCTGACAACCGAGGGTCCCTTTATAACTTCTGCATTCTCTGTCTGACATCTAGAATATACCATCGCCAAAATGCATGGCATCAAGCATGACCATGTTGAATTTGTTTCCCATCACTTGCTAGATTTCCTGCTAGAAATGTGTTACTTGATTTCTGTGCAGATGGTTTGAAAAGACTAAAAAGATGGTTTTAGAAAACCCGTCAATCAGTTGACAGGTTTTCTACAAAACTTAACACTAAATATGTCTTTGACAGGTTTTCTATAAAACTTAACACTAAATATATCTTTGGCGTAATTAAATTAAATTTTTGAAAAATAAAAAATTAGTTTTGAAATTTTAAAATTAAATATTTGACCATTTTTTTGAATTTAATAAATATTTATAAAAAAATAAAATAAATTAAAAAATATAATATGTATTTTTGTTGTAATGCCATGTATTCGTATTTTTATACAATAAAGCATAATCTCTTCGATACTATGATGTAATTAAAGTCCATCTTTAATCTTGACATCCTTCACAAAAAAATACCACCAGTGATTTTAAGCAGTCAAGTGTATTCTAATTTCCAAGAATGTAATGGCATGTGTCATAGTCAAATACACACTTCATCTTCACCTTCATCAAGAGCATAAGGCTGTTCACCTTGATCAATAGCATTTATAGTCTTTAATGATCTTGTACATTGCATTACATAATGATTGACATAGTATTGTGAGGGTGGAGATCTTCAGTCAATAATCATTCACATTATATTGTAAGGGGTTCCTACTAGTTCTCTCACAACAAATCACAAATCTCAAGATGCTCTCTCATTGTAGAAACAATGTCAAAGTACCAATAAATTTCCATTTTTTACTTGCCTAATGTTCTTGTTGATGGGATGAATTACTAAAGAGATACTTGCTTTGTGTTTTTGTTTATAATCTTGTAGGTTGTTGATTGTAGAGATTGAAAAGAAAAAAAAGGGAAAGATAGCGATGTACATGGTGTTTAAATATAAACACTATGATCTTCTACACTTTTACAATAGATGTTTTAGCTACGATACGCTAGTACAACACCTCATCTCATCATCAAGGTCCACTTAATTCAAATGTGTCCATGCCCACTATTAGAGATAGAAACTAATAATATACCAGAATAATATGTAGTTTCATTTTTCATTTTATTGTTGAACATATCCATGTGTTGCATTGCAAAATATGATGTATGAGTTGAAATACACATAGTGATATACATGTTAATCATCTCACTTGTTTTTTGTTTTGAGTTTAGAAATTATTTAAATCATCTTAGCTACTTTTAACATGGATTTGTTAAGTTTAGAGAGGGAGATTAAGTCTAGAGAGGGAGATTCAATTCTTTTGAGATGATGTTTTTTTAAATGGAAAAATTCTTATGCATCCAACTTTATTTTTATGTAAACTTAATTATTATTAAATGGATTTGATTTTTTTAATAAATTTAAGTATTATTTATGTGAGGAAGCTTACATTCTCATCATACTAAGTTGTAGATTGCAATTCCAAATTTACTTATCCACTATTGTATATGAATTTGGATTTTGTTGAGACCTCAAACCCTAGAATTTGTTATTGGATATTGATGTTGAAGTGCTAATGGTTGCATATTTGGGACTTGGATGGTTTTAGATAGCTAAACTTAGGGATTATGGTGTACTGTAAATATATTATTATTCATTTAGGAGAAATATGAATAGTCATGGGTGAATAGGAATAGTCATCAAACCTTTTGGAAGATGAAACAAAAGGTCATATCTCAATGTATTTATGTGTGGCTCACATTAATAAAATTCGTTCAAGATGAAGCTATTCAATGTTAGTGGTATTAGAGCCTTGGTGTTTTTAGATAACTCCACGATATTACTTGCTCATTGCTTCCTTTTCAATAGTTTGTCAGTCTAAAAGAGAAAATGAATTAGGCTTTCATGGTTATTGTAGCCATGCCTTTCAAAGAGAAAAAACACAAGGCAACAAAGTGAACCACGTCCTTTCAGTGCATTGAAGAACTGCTCTAATTGCATTGTGAAAGTTCCAGAATTATCCTCTTCTCCGTGGACAAGAAAAACAAGTTTCTTTATTTTATTCGCTAACATAAAGAGGCTCATCTCAATACATGTCTTTGTTGCTTCCCATAGTGTCATTTCTTCATTTTGAAATCCAAAGGAAGATATCATGAAAGGTAGGAGGACGTTGTGTGTGGAAAGGTCGGTCGTTCTAACGATATCTTCTACAATGTCTCTTATCAACATTACTGGACATTGTTGTTGGCATAATATATTTTGACAACTATAAATAAAGTGAAACCTCCTTCAAAATGATTAGATCGAATGCAATATAGTTGAACTAAATCAAGAGAATTCAACATTGTTGGGACTAAAACAATTTCTCCATAGCTAAAACCCTAAACCTAATCCATCTATCAAATTTCTAGTTGTCCCTTTATCCATGGAAACCTAATAGGTAAGAATTGTAAACCATCCATCTATCGTGATCAAGAGATCGATGATTGTGGTAGAAATATTGTTTCATTAGTTTCCTTTTCCATCCAACTATTATTCCTTTCTCAAGACCATTGGAATTCCTAGTCAACTTGTACATTGAATGACTCACCTTTTGAGCTCATACATAACTATGAGAGGAAGTTGGCATCTGCAAGATTCCAATCGACCACCAAAAGGTAACGAGTTCTCTCTTATTGTTATCAAAGGTCCAAATGGTGCCAAAGCCATAAAATGCATTGGTCGCATTGATGAACTCATCGTATGTATAGAAGTTCTTTCCTGCACAACTTTGAACAACACTAGATAATATTCCATTAAAGAAATATTGGGTAGCAATATCCCCAAAATCTCCTTTGTAGATGGAAACAACATAAATCACAAGAGAAATCCATACAAGAGTCGAATGTCTATCACTACTTTTGTTATCGTTGAGATAGACCTAGAAATGGAAGTGTTTTTCTTTGGAATGAGAAGAGGTTGTCTACTTATATAGTCATAGCCACATGCGTGAATTATCAGGATTGTAATTATTTTACATTTTTTGATCGAATTTTGTTTATAAAAATGCATTCTATTGTCTCAATTTGTTAGGTACTAGATCTATTATAATAAGAAGAAAACATAAATACCACATAAAATACCAGCGGAACAAAAAAATGTAGATAACCACGATACCAAAAATGATACCTTTATTGATAGAAAACAATGTTCACTTGTCTCTTTGAGGGGGAAACCTCCAATAGAGCAACACTCTATTACAAAAATTCTCAAGACAAAGTTTCTCGTGCCTCCTACTTTGATTTATACTAATTCTATCTTCTAAATAACATTCTAGAGGAATATCTTTCTAGAAGTGGAAGCTTCTATTAGGTATTCTTGCATTGACTTGTTCACATTTATTAAATAGGCCTTATTAATCAATGCCAGCCTTTATTACATGGAAAACATATTATTCTATCTATGTGAGGGGTTAGGGAGGTTAGGTTCCTAACATGCCCTCCCCCTTGAAGAGCAACCTTGTCCTCAAATCTTGAGATGAGGAAATTGTTGCAGAATGGTGGTCGGCTCCCAGGTGGCATCTTCTGAAGTTATATCATTCCACTGAAATAACACTTCCTTGATGGTGCACTAACAGATACGACGCTCTCGCTAGTCCAATACTACTTGTGGTTGCAACCGAATGGAACCCTCTTCACCCAACTCAGGGAGACTGGTTTGATTTTGGCACTTACTTCCAATAACTTTCTTTAAGTACGAGACATGAAAAAAAGGATGGAACTTAGAATGACTAGGTAGAGCTAACTGGTAGGCCAAGGCCCCACTCGCTTGATAATTTTATAAGGACCATAAAATTTGAGAGCAAGTTTCTGACAGTGTTCAACTTTGAGTAAATTCTTCTTATAAGGTAGCAGATGAAGAAGCACTTGGTCCCCTTCACCAAATTGACATTCATAATAACCCTGATCTACTTGTTGCTTTATGTGATTCTGAGCCATGACCAAATTTTCTTTCAGGGTATAGAGAATGGCCTCTTGAACTGTAATATTTTTTTCATCCTCCTGAACCTTCGAGAAACCTGGCATGTATGAGAGAACCGACGATGGATTTTGTCTGTAGACTAATTCAAAAGCAGTCATGCGAGTAGTTGTATGGTGAGATGTGTTGTACCACCATTCATCTAGGGGTAACCACTGAGCCCACTGGTTTTGTCGGTCAGATACAAAACACTGCAAATATGCTTCGAAGCACTTGTTGACAATTTTGTTTGGCCATCAGTCTAGGGATGATAGGTGGTGCTGAGATGCAATTGGGTTCCGTAGAGCCTGAACAATTCTTGCCAAAAATTGCTAGTAAAAGTTGGATCTCGGTCAAAGACAATAGAATGAGGCATGCCATGAAGTTTGAAAATATTATCCATGAAAATTTGAGCCACGGTGGATGCAGTGAATGGGTATTGAAGAGAAAACAAATGAGAATATTTGGAAAGACGATCAACTACCACCATGATGACTGACTTATTGCCCAATTTAGGTAAGCCAACAATGAAATCCATAGAAATATCCCTTGAAATAACATGGGGAATCGGAAGCGGTTGGAGTGTGCCCATAGATTTGAATATTTCTACCTTGTTTCGTTGACATAAATGACATTCAATCTCAAAGGTGTGAATGTCTTGTTTCATACCATCCTAGAAAAAAGAATGTTTGACCCATTCATAGGTTTTAATAAACTTTGAATTCCTAGCTATGGGTGAAGTATGAAGCTCAGAAAGCACCATTGATTTAAGTTTCAATTGTTTTCTTAAATACAAATGCGTTTGTAGCGAATCTCTTCATTGTGCCAAGAGTACCCCGGAGAAGCTGAACAATGGTGTTGCAATTGTTGGATCAAGTGAGAAATTTTGTCATCTTGTAGCCATTCCTAGTGAACAAATTGGAGATAATTTAGTACAATGAATAAGAGGGAAAAGAGGCACCCTTCTTCTTCATACTTTATGGAAAGAGCGTTAGCAACCACATTTTCCTTTCCCTTCTTGTAAATGGTCTCATAATCATATCCAAATAACTTGGTCTCCCATTTTTGTTGCTCCAGGGATGAAACTTGTTGTTTAAGAAAATATGTGAGGCTTTGATGACCAGTTTTTATTGTTGCACACACCGACCACACTAAGAGGGGGGCATGAATCAGTGTGAGTATATTTTTACAACTCATTCAAAAATTTAGTTAGCAATCACTTCAAACATCATTATTCATTATTTCCATTCACAACTAGTTGTTTGCATGTAAGCATATCTCAACAACATAAATCAACAATAAAGAAGTATGAACCATCACAATAATGAACACAAAGAACAACATATATATGTGTAATTTTGTTTTTGTATTATGTGAGAGTACATTCTCCGGGGTTTATCAACACCAACTGAAAAAAGAACCAACTCCAAGAGAGCACAAACTCTCAATAAAAGACCCAACTTGCAGATCTCAACACCAACTGAGAAGAGTAATCCAACCCTCAAGTAAAAGAGAAAACTTGTAGACATAAAATAGTCTATCAATAGGTATGCGACCAGTCTATACTGCATCACACGTATGTACATGACCTCCTCCACTGGCATCCTATGTACACCTTCAAAAAACTAGGGAATCCATTCTTCTACACCTCTTAAACTTTCATGCTTCTGTCACATCCACCAATAACCTGTCACTGCATCCAATCTGTCACTATAACCAACTTGTTCCATGCATACATCATCATGCATATCCCTTAACCAAGTATAAGTAGCTCAAGGGTGTGAGTTATAAGAATCATATCATAACTATACCATGCATGAGAGTGTTTCTCACTCAGTCAACCAACCAACATATACCATATACAGATCTCATAACAACCATACCAAGAATGACTCAAGCATTCACCATACTATAAGCATAAGTGATTATTGAAAACAACCATGTAACCATACCAAAACTTGTGTAGATGATCTGAACCTGTAAAATGTTGATCTAGGAACATGCTTCATACTTCAGGAACCTAGAACCAAATCCATTCAATATTTTCATGACCTTTTCAACTCTATGCGCCCTGTACTTCTTCAACCCGCGTATGTATGCTACCCAAGACACAACAACCCGCATATGTATGCGACCTCCTTCACTGTAGCCTGCATATGATTCAGAAACTAGGGTTTTTCTGAAGCTCTAAAACTTTCACCGTCAAACCTCCTTGCTACCTCAGACTTGTAAAAATTTTGATGCATCCATGAGTAACTGCAATGAACCTTTCACCAAAATGATAGATATTAAATATGCTCAAATATCATCTACATAAGATATCCTTTCTCTCCTATTTATACTCTCCAAGTAGCTTCTTCTAGGGGTTATCTTCTAACCAACTTCCTTCTTTTAGGGCTAACCCACTTCTAACCACTTTGTCCACTTACAACCACTTTATCCACAAATGGTAAACTCTCCACTTCTTTTTGCAACTAGTTTATTTTTAATTAGTTTCTTATTGCAACCACTTAACCCAGGACTAACCACTTTGACTATTCAATTTCTTCTAAGAGCTTCTAGAATAATTTGACTTTTTTACCTTCTAGGGGCTTCTAAATACTTATGAGGGTTCTCCAACTTCACTAAGCCATATCTCCTCAACCGTGAGGAAATGTGTGATGTACCACATATCATCAGAAACAACATGACATGTATTATCTATCTAGAATAGTCTCACCTGCAAATTCATTGATCTTCATTCCATTATTCGTCAAGAAAACTTGGGTTCTTTAACCACACATCTAGGATTACTCAACCACTTAACCATTTGGAATTTTTCAAAGCATCTTCTCTTGATGCTTTGAAAACTTCATCAAGAAAACTTGGGTTCTTTAACCACACATCTAGGATTACTCAACCAAATTCATTCATCTTCATTCCATTATTCGTCAAGAAAACTTGGGTTCTTTAACCACACATCTAGGATTACTCAACCACTTAACCATTTGGAAATTTTCAAAGCATCTTCTCTTGATGGATTTCACCATGAGGGGACCACTTTGAGAACTTTATGCAAGAGCGTCTTCCCATGAGGGATTTCTCCATAAGGGGACCACTTTTGAGTTCATCCATTTGGTTCTTCCTATCAACTAGGACATGAAATCAATGATACAACTTCCTTTTCTATTAACCTTGACATCATTGACAACACATCACTATGACACCACATGACATCAATCCTTTGACATCAATGAAAACATGATCCGACAATCAATATCATCAATGATTCAACTTCCATTACATCAATGACAACATATACAACTTCCTTTTCCATCAACCTTGACATCAATGACAACAAATCACTATGACACCACATGACATCAACCCATTGACGTCAATCCTTTGACATCAATGACAACATATTCCAATAATCTCCCCCTTTGGCATTGATGGCAACACGAATCATTGATGGAAATAATGATGGCAACACTTAGACATGGAAATTCTCATGCTCCCACTGTGATCATCGCTCTTCATCAGTGTTTTTATCTCTCCACATCAATGTTTCTATCTCTCCCCCTTTTACATTTATGGCAAAGGGTATATCTCTTTGGGGTTGCTCCCCTTGACTGAACTGCCCCTGAGGCTACTCCCCTTGACTACACTGTCATGTGGGCTTCTCTCCATGCATCTGATGAATCTCTCTCCCTTTGACAAAGGATATAACTCTAATGCCATGTTGATGGAATGGCTACCAATTCTCCCTCTATGATCATCTCTATCATCTCTCCTCGTGGAATCATACCTATGTAACCAATCATGAGAAAAATAATAACTACCCCTATGGGTATGTCTCCCCCTATCTTCTCTGCAAGATGTTGGGTGATCGTTGTGAACAATATTCTACCACTGCGATCCGAAAATATCTTTTAAGACTATGGTTAAGTTTTAAAGCATGAATTCATTAACCATTTAGGAATTGAAGAAAGAGGAAGAAATTAATGATATAACATGTCATCCATAATAAGAAATGAAGATCTGAAATTAAGCACAAAGAATCAACAAACCATAACAACAAAGTCATTAACGGAGTTCGGCAAGATTGCCTACATCTTCAGGCCTTTGTCTCAGTGGGTGAGGATTTCGTATTTGTCTTCAATTCTTCAAAAGTACATAAAAAAAGATCAAATGGATTAAAAATTGGTATGGTTGTGTTATGCTCGACCTCAAGAACCCAACACAACTGATGACATTGAAAACGGTTGAGCGAAGCTCCCGTAAATGGCCCACAAAGTTCCTTTCCTCAATGGATTCCCTACATAAAAATGACTTTGGCTTCACAATTATACAACATTTCTCATCTTTTGAACCTCCCTAAGGTTGTCAAGAACCTCTAGTTTATATAGATTTGGAGTTGGTAACATCCTCCCAACTTCCTCCCAAGATATGGTCTCAAATCGAGCTCCAGATCTCCCCAAAATGGCCAAAATCCATTACAAACACGCTAAAAAAACATAAAAATTATATAATTAGGTTAAAAACCCAAAATTTGGGTAAATATTGGGTGCAACGCCCTATTTTCCTGGCTCCTAGTCACATGGGTCTCTGCCATGTGGCCTAGGGATGGATGGTGCACTCTGGCTCTTCCTGGTTTGGGTCCTGGCCTAAGTCTCCATGTGTCTGCAATCAGTTATGCCCCCAGTGTGTAGCCCCTAGTTGGTTGGGGCTAGCACTCGTCGTCCGGGGCTTACCCTAAACCTCACCATATGTCAATTTTAAAACTATATTCATTGGATTATGGTTAATATCTTCCAGGTAGCCCGACCGGTCCGCCTGCTTCTCTGGAGTCATTAGCACCCACAGAGGTCACGAGCTTGAATCCCTTGGACGTTATAAAATTTTGTTTAGCCGACATAGGAAAAATTTGGGGTGCCACGTGGCACCCTATGATTGGTCCATGTTTCACCCTGTGATTGGTCTATACCATACAGTCAGCGTATAGTCAACATGCCATGCCACCTCTGCATAGCCCATTCAGTTGCCATGTCAACTTCCATACAACCCTATCACCTTCCAAGTCATCTACCATATAGCCACATGTCGTGCCACATCATGTATGTACTACACAATCACCTTGCCACGTTAGGATCCATCAACCCAGATGTCATCTGTACTGCCACGTGTCATCTTGCCATTGGGCCATGTCATGTACGGATTTCCACGTGTCATCCGTACAATGCCACATGTCAAATTCGTACATGTTCCAACTCAGCCCCAAAAATGACGAATTCGAGTGACACATGTCACCTCCTAGTGATGCCACATCAGCATGATGACATCATCATGATGTCACTTGATGTACTGCTGACATCATTGTTGACTTTGACCAGTTGACTTTTTGCCTATTTGGGAATTCAGTCAGAACGCGATAACTTTCGCATATGGTGTCCTTTGAGGAAAACATTGTATGGTTGGAATCAATGCGACGCGATAGATGCAATGGTGATGGTTTCATCTAATTATGAGAAATTTGATTTTTAGGCCTTCCTGGATCCATTTTGGATCATTCCTCCCCACTAAGACCTTTTGGTCCTCTAAAAGGATACTAACCAATCATCAAGTGCAGGATAGGCCACCCCACTTTTTATCTATCTTTAAAATATGTCATGTGCACTTGTCTCATCAAGATCAATTGCAAAACAACCATGACAATTGATAGCATATTGTTAGGCACTTGTACTCTTTCACATCTTACTGAAGCCACTACCATCCATGTTGAAAACATTAGCATGATAACATCAGAAATATGACTGCAAATGAGCTAATATGTTTGTAGTACTTTCACAACATTAGCTTATCTTGAAGCAAAGTATGATTGAGCTTCCATTCTACAACCATCTCACGTTCATTCTTAAGATCAATTTCTTTACTTGGCACAATTATAGGTGTGTTTCTTGCATAAGTTGCTTTCCTTAATTGTTCCATTGTTTGTAGAGATTGATTTGCTTTTAAGTGATGATCATGTACACCATATTCATTGCCTTCTTTGATTAAGTGATATTGATTCTCTTCCCTGTAGAAGATTTCTTTGTGATCATACAGATAAGGACTGCCTAAGATCATTCCACATTCATTGAGTGGCACCACATCACATGTTACCTCATCCACAAACTTTGATGAAATTGCAAACTTTAAAGTGCATTGCTTTGTTATGTGCAATTTATTATTGTTTCTTATCCATTTAAGTGAGTAAGGTTTATGATGCATCTGAGTGTTTAATCCCAATTGTTTAACCACTTCCTCTAAAATCAAGTTAGATTGAGATCCACTATCTATCAATGTGTCGACCTTATTATGCTTCATTATGACCCTTATGTGAAACAATTTACTTCTAGAATCACATCCATCACCAGTTTTACAACTCAAACCAAATGTTGTGATTTTAAACTCATCACCCAAATTTGATCCCAATTTTGTTGGTCATGTTGCTGCTGCAGCTGTTTGCCTCCATTTCCTCTCTTTGAACCACTTCAGTCTCTTCTCGGGATGCAATTTCCAACAATGGTCATCATCATGCCCTTCTTTCTTGCAATGCTTGTAAGAGAGTTTCTCTTCCCTTCTTGTCACTGAATTTTCTTTCTTGCCATTCCCCTTCCTTTTGTCCTCTTTTATTGAAGACGATTCCCCTGATACACCAACTCTTGTTTTCCCTGCCTCAATGTAGGTTTCTTGAACAAAAACCTCATCAAGATTAGTAGGTCCAAACATAAAGATAGTGCTATGAATGTGTGCAAGTAAACCTCCTATATACTTCATAAGAGTTTCTTGGGTATGTAATGGAATGTCTAACATTGATTCCATCTTACGAAATTCATTTGTGTATTCTTGCACTGTTTTTCCCTTTCTTAGTTTAAGACCTTGTCATTCAATTAAAGCCTTCTCTTTATAACCCAAAGGATAGAATTGTTTTCTAATTGCAGAAAAAAAACCTTTCCATGATAGAAATACATTACCCACTTGTTGCGTGCCATTTTGCAACTTGCTTTGCCACCATATGAGTGTTGTGCCTGCAAGTCAAAGCTATGCTAATTTGATTTGAGTTGCCTCATCCTTTATTTGTTGCACACTACAATAAACTTCCATCTGTATGACCCAGTTATGAAGCCTCTCTGCATTGACTTCACCATCATACATGGGTAATTCAAACATCACATCAAGTTTAAGTAAAGTCATATCATGTTTATGTTTTCTTGCGGTGGACTTAGAACTTGTACTTGAAGAAGAAGAAGTCGATGGAGAAGAAGGAGGTGAAGGAGGAGATTTAGGAGGATCCTCTCCTTCTTCACTTTTGTCTTTTGAAGATTCACCTAGAATTGATCTCTTCCACTCCAAGTAATCATCATATAAATCCTTTACCATCTCCAACATGGAAAAGAAGCTCTTTTGAAACTCTATCTTGTTATGAGAAAGCCCCTCTTCCGATGCCATATTCTCACTTTGAGAAGTCCTCTTTCTCGATCCAATATCACGATTCTCTTCAAAAATCTCGCCTTCACCACAATTCATCTTTTCCTTGGTAATCATGAAAAATCAAAAACCAACCGTCAACCTGCTCTGATACCACTTGATCTGAAAAGATCTTTTAAGACTATGGTTAATTTTTTAATCTTGAGTTAATTAACCATTTAGGAATTGAATAAAGAGGAAGAAATTAATGATATAACATGACAACCATAATAATAAATGCATATATGAAATTAATCACAAAGAATCAACAAACCATAACAACAAAATTGTTAACGGAGTTTGGCAAGATTGCCGATGTCTCCAGGCCTTTGTCTCAGTGGGTGAGGCTTTCTTATTTATCTTCAATGCTTCAAACTTACATAAGAAAAGTGTCAAATGGATTACAAACTAGTCTGGTTGTGTTCTACTTGACCTCAAGAACCCAACACAACTGACGTCACTGAAAACGGTTGAGTGAAGCTCCTGAAAATGGCCCGCAAAGTTCCTCTCCTCAATGGATTCCCTACATAAAAATGGCTTTGGATTCACAATTCTACAACATTTATCCTCTTTTGAACCTCCCTAAGGCTACCAAGAACCTCTAGTTTATATAGATTTGGAGTTGGTAACATCATCCCAACTTCCTCCCAATTTATGGCCTGAAATCGGGATCCAAATCTCCCCAAAATGGCCAAAATCCATTACAAACAGGCTAAAAACAACATAAAACTTATATAATAAGGTTAAAAAAACTAAATTTGGGAAAATATTGGGCGTAACCCCCTGTTTTCCTGGCTCCTGGTCACATGGGTCTCTGCCATGTGGCCGAGGGATGGATGGCATGCTCTGGCTCCTTCGAGTCTGGGTCTTGGTCTTGTGTCTTGGGCCATATGGTCGTGCCCTAAGTCTCCACGTGCCTGCAATCGGTTATGCCCCAAATGTGTAGCCCCTGGTCGGTCGGGGCTGGCCCAATCAACGCTATATCAATCCAGTATTTGAGGTTACTTGATCATATACATTTATATTTATCATTCCATTATTTTGAATAATTTCCCTAACTTGCACTACCTTATACCCATTCTTCTTTAAAACTAGAAGGAGGTGCTCTCTTTCTTGATTAAGGTGACTCTTATAAAATATTGTAAGGTCTCTAATGGCCAGAGTGGTTAAGACACCTATCTTTTGATCTAGGTGATTATGGGAGTATACATGGAGATATTGTTTAGTGTAAATTGTTTTCTAAACACTTGGTGGGATAGAGACCCATATTTCTTCCTTTTTACCCTCATGTCGAGAAATGGGACATTTCCAGTCTCCTCAATCTCCATGGAAAATTAGATAATTGTCATTATGACTCAAGGATGTGCATATTTAGGAACTCTACAAAATTCCATCTCGATGAATTGTAATGTAATTCAAAGTGATTTTGAGTTGATTGTTTCAATAGGACATTCCCTTATGTCCATGTATGGTAAGTGTGGAACTTCCATTTGGGTGGGTGCTCTGTGCCCACTCAATAACACCACTATAAAATGGAGGGAACTAGGTTGCTATAGAACCATGGCCATGACTATTTTTTTACTTCAATATATATGTAACTAGAGTGGTTTATTTTTTAGGCATCCAAAACATCACATTAATATGAAGTCTCATACCATGCAAAACATCACACTAAACTAAAACTACCCCCAGTAATGCATGTAGAAAATACTCAATATTAAGTAGATGAGTGATCTGAAAAGATCTTTTAAATGACAATGGTTGAGTTATTATGCATGTGTTTATTAACCATTTAAGAAGTTGAATGAAAGAGGAAGAATTATAGAAGAAACATCACAACCATATGCACATATATAGATATGAAATAAAGCAAGAATAACAACAAACCATAGAACACCAAAGTTATAACGAAGTTCGACAATCTTGCCTATGTCTCTGGGCCTTTGTCTCAGTGGGTGAGGTTTTCTTATTTCTGTTCAAAGATTTAAAAGTACATCAAAATAGTGCCAAAAGGTTACAAAATTGATGTGGTCTTTTTCTACCAGATCTCTAGAACCCAACAAAAGAAACGACACTGAAATCGGATGGCCGGAGCTCCCAGAAATGGCCCGCAAAGGTGCGCTTCTCAATAGCTTCCCTGCATAAAAATGGCTTTGGCTTGGAAAATATTCTTCATAAACCTGCTCTGAATATCCTCCCCCTAGCTTCAAGAAGCCCTGCTTTATATAGATCTGAAGTTGGTAACCATCTCCCAACTTCCCCCCAAGATCTGGCCTCAAAAAGGGCCCAATATCCCCCCAAAATGACCAAAATCCCTTAATTATGATGATAAAATCAATAAAAAAATCTTATACTATAGTTAAATAACCACTTTTGTGAAAAGATTGAGGATAAGCCCTCAAACCCTGGGCACGTGACCCCTCTACAGGGTCACATGAGATAATATGGCCAAGCGCTAGCCCCCAATGGGCTATGCGCTGGCCCCTCCTCTGCTAACACCTAGTCGCATGCATAAATCAATGCACCTAGCCATTGGTCATCACCCCGAGTCTCATGGTGGAAGGTGTTAAACTTCGGTGGAACCCCCATTATTTAAGCTTATCACATGGTATATAACATCGAGCCCCTGTATGGTGGTTATATGGTCCGGTAACAGAAACCGTAGGCTGGGGCTAGATCCCAGCCATTTCCGCCTCTGCATGAACACAAATGCAAACTCAAATATAAACAGTGTCGAATATGGTTAAGATCCACCCGGTAGGTGGGCTTGTAGCCTTACCTACGTGAATATTCTAATGCCCATGGAGGTCCAAGGTTCGAAACTTGTTGAGTCCAAACAAATTTTTGCAAAGAACTTAAGCCAACCAATGGGTGCCATGTGGCAGCCCATGTTTGGGCCACGTGGCATCGTTCCATATGCCAGCTATGACCACATGTCAACAAACTATTCGACCATTGTCCTTCCATGTTTGCACAACTTTCCCAGTCACTGTATGCCATGTTTCGTACATACACCGTACGGGCGTGCCATGTGTCACCCTTGCAGTGGTGACATGTGTCACTCTCGGATTGGTCCACCTATACCTGCTCGACACGTCATCCGTCTGTACACCCAGTCAACCTGCCACATTTCACCTTTAGATGCTGCAACATCAATGCCAACTGTTCCTTCCACATCAGCTGTACGACTGTACGACCTGTACATTCAGCTACCACATGGCACTTTATAGACTGTACAATCATCATTGTTTTTGCCTATTTGGCCAAATGAACAGATCGTGATATTAGGAGCATACAATGTCCGTTTGAGCTCATTCAAGTTGCATTAGGTTCATATAGAAGAGGCCTATTCACACGTCTGTTTTGAATCCATTATGAGAACTTTTATTTTTAGGCCTTTCTGAGCCCCATCAAGTTCCTAGATCCAATTCTGGATCAATGAGAAAGTGTGTGTAGTTGGATACAAATGTAGGATAGGGATGAAAGGAATATGGTTAATTGGAAAGTATAAAGGACCCACTGGAAATAAATGTGTTCATCTCTCATGGACATCCAATAACTCAAAACGATGCAACTAAGAGTCACAATAATATTACGAATGTGGTTGTACATTATGCCTGTGATAAACATACAATTGGTGTATTAGTATTAAATCCAAGGCATTCAGAAACTAAGCATTGAGACACCATATCCAAGTCAAAATATGACACTAATAGGCTGGTAACACTTTCCAAATACACATATTTACATATTGACTATCAATTTACATGAGCTCTTCATATACTACTCGTACGAAAAAAAGTGAGCATGTTTTTCCAACCATGTAAATGCATGTATTATTCACAATGATAATATGAAAAAACAAGTGCCAAAATATAGAAAATATTATGGAATAACTATGATAAGGAGAGCTTATATGTGGTTGGAAATGTATCTTTACACAACCATATATATATTTTACACAATAAAAGTACGAATACCACCATTAGCATGCTTGACAACGAAAATCTATGCCAAATAATAAACTAGAAATGCACCAACAACCAAATATATTTCAATGCATTTAAAAAGGCTAGAAAACTTGGATCCAATATTAATTTTCCAAGAATAAAATAAAGGTGAGGTACAATCCAAGGCCATTCAACATGCAATATGTCATACCTTTGTAATCCAACAAATGACTATTAAGAGTGATGAATCGCATCATGGGTGGCACTTCATGCCTAAAGAAAAATGTTTACAATGATAATTTGAGAAGCATACAACTATTGGGAATGTAAGATTTGAACCAAAGACCATCAAACCAACCATTGTAGCCATGTATAAACCCATAATGGTTGCCTACTAGTTTCAAGAAAAGGATTGAGATATAGGCACACTTGAATGGTTCAAATGATAGAAGATAATGAGGTTCTAAATACATTAATTTGCTATAGACAAGAAAATTAAATTTGAGTAAGTTTGAATGGTAAAACAAAACTTGGGTTATGGTCACATGGGATTGAATGGGTGCAATATGAGGTTTAGAAATACTCAACAATAAGCTATAAAAACATGCCAATATGTAATCCCAATCGTGCTAAGAATAAATAGAATTTATAAGCATAGAATAGATGTGAATAAATAGAGTGTAAAGCATGGAATTGTTGAGCCAAATGGTGGATTTCAATGGTATTTTCCATTGTCAAAAGTGTTGATCATATAGATAAAATAAGGTTGTATCATGAGGGGAAAACAATATGGGTTATAGTTTTGAAGATATACACACATAAATACTCACCCAACTCTAACTTAAATCATGCAAACATGCAACTAAAGGAGTTTAAAAATGTTTGAATCCTATCTCTATATCCTTGGAGGTTGTACCCTTTACTAGAGTTTTGGATGAGCTTGCTTGGTGTGCCATCGTTCCTCTAATTTGACCTCTTACAACATAAGTTTCCCCACACACCGGGTTGAGTTTAATTAATTGAAAGTAGCCCTTTTAACCATGCATAATGGCGCTAGAAAAAGAGACAAATGTGTCGATTCCAAGAAAGTAAATGATCCTTCCAATTAGTGAACCCAAAGGATAAAATGTGGTAGGTTTTACCTCTCCTAATTTCTCATAGAATGAGAATGGTGGAGTATTAGATCTCTAACACTCAAAACCTAAGAAAACTCACATTGTATCAAAGCACATGGAGGCTACCTCAAATGAGAAAGGTGTTAGGGAAAAACTTCAATGAATTTCCTCCATGTGAAATGACAGCCATTGGATCGTAATGGAGGGATGATATTAGATCTCATTTTCTCAATCAACATGCTAAGGAAAAGTGGAACTCATCATTCATTTTATTTTTAGTACTTATAATGTGTCAATTAAATTCATGGGTTATAGTGGCTTATCTATGTGTGCCATAATAATACTTAGGTGACTTATAACCATGCATCAAACGCTTTGGCTTGTCACACATTCAACCATAGATATATCAAATCCCATGATTGGCATAATATTGAGACCAATATTGGTTTCCCTTAGTTGCATTCATTTCATATATTAACAGTAACTCACATTTGTGAATGAACCATTACCATTTTTTATCTTGTTTGCAGGTGGGTACCATGATGGTGGCTAGATAACACCACAATAATGACAACATTGTCAACCAAGCCAGTTGAAGTAAACCATCACTCACTCACTAGATCGAAACCTATAAGCACAAATATAACCAAGCAGAATCCACAATGCATACCATATTGAACTAAATCATAATGGAAAAACTACATAAATCTAAAAAAAATGATACTCAACCTCGCATGTAACACCATTCAAACATAATAGCACGTAAACATCATTAGAAGATAAGTTTGAATTAATCAATGTGCATGAAACAAAATCATGGACTGTCAACCAACAATTTTCTTGAATCATTAGTGCACATTAGTAGGAGATTTTACAATGGTCTATGGGGAATTTTAGGCAAAGAAAAGGCTTATGGTTCATTTCATATTTTGGATGGGGTTATATCATTGCAACACTTCACAACTTATCTATTTTTGACAAAAAAAATTGAGTCTATTCACTCCACTTAAGGTGTTTCATTCCCACAACATCAAATTTAGATTCTCTAGTTTTGCATAAGAGAGACTATGGGCATATTCTAGTAGTTGTGTAGTAGTAGATTAAACAAAATAATGAGGCAAGCATAAATCTCATATCAATTCCTAGAAAATGCAAGAATTGGATAGAGTTGGGCCATTTTTCTATAGTATATGAATCAAAGGGATTATGAATAATAACAAGGAGCCTAATCAGAACAGGTAGACATTCAAACAACCACCTAGAGGGATGCCATTTCTCTTCATCTCATGGGTAATGTGATAAGAGAGAAGATGCAGAAAAGGACAACCACTAAGCAATGATACCACTGGGTCACTGCACCCTTTATTGTATTGATTCAATCAAGGAGAGATTTAGCAAGTCAACAATGCTATAATTCTACAAATAAATGATGCATTGATACATTTATCATTTCAAACCCTTGAGGTACCAAAATGTTAAACAATTCCGTGCATAAATTATACTGATTTGAAGAAAATTGATGAGATTTCGGGTTATTTGAATAGGGAAAACAATATATTAGATAAATTAGAGGAGGATAACCATTTGGATCTCTGGAAGAAACATACTAATTTTTACCCCATTTTTGGTGATCCCCTGAGCATATTTATCTCTTCTAAGGGTGGTTGGGTCTTCTTTGTTGTTTGTCATGTTGTGGGCAGCTAGGGAATCCTTGTCTTGGCCTTGCTTGTTGTGGATAGGGCCTCCTTTGTTCGTGGTCGGCCTGTTGTGGGTAAGGCCTCCTTTGTTCACGGTCGAGATGAATTTTTTTCGGGTAGGGTGCGCAACCTCCTTGTTTCTCCCTTCTCTTCCGGTCAAGCTCTTTTGGTCTCCACACAAGTGTACAAGTTTTTGAATAGTGTATTAGAACAAGTTTTATTTGTTATTTGAAACAAAAATTATAATATATATAATATATAGATTATAATTATATATAATTTATATATTATATATTTAATATATATTATATAATAGTATGATAAATATATTATAACAATTAAAATATGATATAATTAATATATATTATATAGTGGGCATAACGGTTAAGAACATGTTTTTAATCCCTGAAGGTCACAGGTTTACGATGATATGACAATGAAGATGATGATTATAGTGATGACGATGATGATGATAATGGTGATGATCATGACGATGACGATGACGTTGACGATGACGATGACGATGATGACAATGACGACGACGATGATGACGGTGATAATGACAATGACGATGATGATGATGACGACAATGATGATGTCTATATCGATGACAATGGATGATGATGATGATGATGGAAATGATGATGATGTTGACAATGACAATGATGATGAATATGAGAAGGATGATCACGAAGAGAATGATGATAACAATGACAATGATAATGGCATTAATGATGATGGTGAGTACACTGATAATGAATATGATCATGGTAATGATGACAATGATGACGATAACTATGATGATAATGACAATGGAAGAAAATTATGATGACAATGACAATGAAAATGATGATGACAATGACAATGACAATGATGATGATGGAAATGATGATGACAATATTGATCATGATGATGATGGAAATTATGACAATGACGATCATGATGATGACAATGAAAATGATGATGATGATTATGATGACAATGATAATGATGAGGATGAAAATGAAAATGAAAATTATGATGATGATGACAATGACCTTACATCAGGATGAATACCTTGCTATTGAGTAAAGAACTTTCTTTGAGTTGAAAATGAACACAAATGTGAAGTTTTGGGATGAACACAATCACATTTGTCTAACATGATGGTTGATAACCTTTCTTTCAAAACTATGGATGAGATTTGTTATCTGATTGTGAGTCAAATTCCCCACACCAACTATCCCTTAACTGAAAATATAAAATACACTCCCTTAAATCTATCCTTAAGAGTGTCATTGAGTAAATGTGATGCTTGTAGCTAAGTGCATCAACCACTCTATTTATTATCCCTTTGACATAGGTAACATAAAGTCATATTAATTATGAAGCTTCAACCATCATTGTTTCTTCCTATTCA
>CBVK0100228140.1:0-25783 GCA_900067695.1 Picea abies | reverse complement strand
TCTTCCGATCTCACCAGGAATACCATTTTGGCACAATATGAGGTGGGGTATACATCTGATTAAGAAGTATATAATTGTTAGGATGCCCCAAGACATTAGGAGAATCCAAATTCCAATAGGAAGGGAAAATAGGATAAGCTACTCGACCTATTAGATCCTTCACGTAAAAGTATGGATACGAAGGAATTCTATCCATCTTTGAATGTTGATGTTACATTGAGGTCCACTAAGACAAGCCCCCATCTAGTTAGATATACTTAGACATTGGTCCCTTAAAGATGCCAAATAAAACCTTGACCTTTAAGCCTCCACCAAAGAATAATTTTCTCTTTTAACACCAAAGTCATTCAAAGAGAATAAAATCGATTATCTTATACTCATTATTATATTATTATATCATACATAATAGGAGTATTGTTTCCCATTGATAAGAGGACACTACCACACATTTATTTGTACCCTGATCAATAAAATGTTATCCAATACACATAATATATCTATACATCCCTTACATCTAGGAAGGGCATATTGACATTGGGAGAATCAACAAGATGTTGATTCATTCCCTTAACCTAATGCAATGTAGGTCATGGATACTCTATAAAGGGGTGGTCCTAAGCTTGTAGTCTTGCATAAGGCTTGGTGTTATCGAAGAATCTAACCCTCAAAATTCAACCAAGCTAGAAAAGAAAGTGAGAGAAAAGCCCATACAATCGACTTAGTAGAACAATTAAGTTAATAGAGTTTACAAAGCAAATGAAAACTAATTCATCATACATTAATTCCTCTTTTTACTTTTATAATATTTTGAATGAACTTTTATAATTTATATTTTCAATTAAAAAAATTTCTTATCTACCATGTACTTAGAGAAGATAATCATGACGTTCTATTTAAAACATGTAAACCATATATGTAAACAATCTCATAAATATTATAATATTTTATTTTAAAATTCTTATTATTTCATTGGTTGTAGTAATTTGGTTAACTTCTTTCCATTGTATTCTTTTTGTGATATATTAAATTTTTTTCAATATTATGGTTATTTTCTCAAACTTATGTTTTAAAGGATGGTTTTTTTTTCTTTTCTTTGTAACTAGGGGAATCGGTAACAACGACATAGTTATTTTCTCAAACTTATGTTTTAAAGGATGGAATTTTTTTTTTCTTTGTAACTAGGGGAATCAGTAACAACGACAGTATCGTACTCGCGTGACACAGGGTCGAATATTGCTGACTGCCTTATAACTTCTAGGGAGGAACGTACAACCCGCAAGCACGCCCTCCGAGTAAATCGGAGTGAGAATCGACCTTGAAACCTCTTTTTACATATTTCCTTCCATTTACACGACATTTGCCAATCAATCTACACCCTGCAGACATATTTTAAAAAAATATTATAAATGAGTTCAAATATTAATTTTTCTTCAATATTATGATTATTTTCTCAAACTTGTGTTTTAGAGGAATATTATAAGTTAGTTCTCATAAACGAATCGATAGTATATTTTTGTAAAACCAAAACAAGAAGATTGATTATTTGGAAGATTATAAGTGAGTTCTCATAAACGAATCAATAATATATTTTTGAAAAACCAAAACACGAAGATATTATATTTTCCAAAAAAGTGGACTAAATGAGAACCCCATCCATTCACTAGCCCAATTTCCTGCATGGCATCCAATACTGACAAAACCCTCCTTTTTTTAGCTAGCCAAACCTAGTCCTCATACCCATCAAAAGTATAGATGACCCCTTTACACGAGTGTTTTCTCTTAATTATTTTTCCCTACAAACTTGCCACATCATGATTTTAATTAATTTTGACCCGAACCCATATGTTGTCCCCTATTTTGAGAACGAATCCATAGCACACTCCTCGTGTATGGGTTGATAAAATCAATGCCTTGGTGGCATTCTAAATATTACAGTCAATGTCACTAAATAATATCGAGGTAGGAATCCAAACTACTCCAGGGCCCTATATTTGGGTTATTTGGTAATGTAACTTGGTTTGGGATTAGGCAAATGATATAACTTCTTGGAATATCTTAGCTATTGTTGAAAGGAAAGGGAGACAATCTCTATTTTTGAACTAAAACTCCACAAATAACAATTTTCTTTTTCCTTTTCTAGCTTGAATTAGTGCAAAGAAATTATCCCTTGGTGCAAGCTATAGATACGAGTTTTAGGGGATTCACTGGAGTGGCATTCTCAGGAATAGAGATTTTTCCGTCGAAAATAACCTTCATTGGAAGATAAGAGCATTTCAAAGTCCCCACTTACTATCTCCACATAGGCATTTGTATTATTTTTGAAACTATGTTTGATGTTTTTGACATGGATGAGTTGCAAGATCTTGATATGGCTTCCAAGAAGTACAGAGAGCATAAATAACCCATCATTGAGTTGATCCTAGACAATGAGGAGGAGCAAGAGACAATTGTTAGCAATAAAGGGCCAACATATACTGATAAAATATGCTACATGGAGATTTTAACAATCTTCATATGGGTGGATCTATACCAAATATTTCACGAATAAACATACTTGAAAATTGCCACTACTCCCTAGAGAAACCAATCTAGATGAAGGGGTGTATCGATCTACCAAGAATTCTTAGTTGCACAAAGCAGTTGTGCATCATGTCGTATTTCCTTGTGCATAAACCATCTCCTGGCTCATCAATCAAGCCAACATTGATAACAAGCTTATCTGAGACACTCACGAGAAATCCATCGCTTAATTCCATACTTCCACCCTGGATATATATTATAAATTCCCCACGAAAAAGGTCAAACTTACTGACGATTGGATGTTGTGATTCCCCTTGAATTGCAAGGATGTAATGAAGAGTTGGTGGACACCTGGAAAACTGTTCAGAGCAAGATGAAAAATAACTCACTTAACGAATCAATCGAGACTCCTTATAGGATTGAAATATCTCTCTTGAGTAGATTGTATAGTGTAGAATATGCTACAAAGTTCAATGAATCATGGGTGCCATTAATATATGCAGTCACCAAAATAGGAACGATGTTCAATTGGGGAGACATCCTCTCCATTGCCTTGGAATAGGCCATCTCGACAGCCAAACACACAACCCCTCAAACACATATGACATTCTACATGGCCTCTTACTTGCTAGACATCGTCAGTGTGATAAATGCTTTCCTAGGTATGGGATGGTAGTGGCAATCTCATGACCCATTGATACACATATATTTCCAAGATCTATGGGAACACAAGTATCGAATCCATTACCCCAATATAGGTAAACTATTTTTAATTCCCCTATATCAACTATTAATCTATGTGCCAACTCACTATATGTCAAATAAAGAAATATAGGTGGTTAGTGGGTAGGTGATTCATATGTTATAGAAAGGGGGGCATATATCAAAATCTTTGGAGCTACAAATGCTCCCCATCTTTTCCCTAAATTCATATTGGACATGTTATCCCTCCAAGAAATTTCCCATCATACAATCGTTGATGGAGTTAGATCATCTTTGATCCATGACAAGAAATCCCCTCGGCCCTCACTGCCCTTCTATTTAGGGTCTTATAGTTTCAGAGATATAAAGAAGACACTGGCAAAAGCATATATCCTAGAAACCTTTGATTTTCGGGAGGAAAGATTCTAGCAATATGACCCACTAGATGTCATCAACAACATTGCAAGGCCTGCAAATACAAGTGGCCATACCAGAATGCAATATAGTAGGAAGAAGAGCTCTACAATATATCTATATCCTTTGATGAAGCTATTTTTATAATGGGGAGTGGCTCTAAGCCAAAAAGAGACAAACTAGAGAAAGAACGCCTAGAAAGAGAAAGGTTAGAAAAGGAAGCTACCACCAAAGTAGTAGCAGAGAAGGAAAGATTTGAGAAGGAGGTTGAAGCCCCAGGGCTTCAACAAACACAAGAGGAGGATAAAACAAAATAGGAGGCTGAAGCACTGAGGTTTCAACAAGAAGAAGTAAAAAATAAGAGACAAGAGGAAGAAGAAAGGAAGAAAATGGAGGAGGAACAAGATAATCTAAGAAAAGAGGAAGAAGAGAAGCTTAGATAAGAAGAAGAAAGACTAAGGAAAGAAGAGGAAGACAAGAACAAAGAAGAAGAGGCATAGGACATGGATCTGATGGACATTGTCCATTCAAAGACTTCTCTCAATAATCTAGGACCTACCCTTATAGCAATCCATTTCCCACTCAGACAACTTGGATTCAGTGAATTCACCCCTTCAAAAAAAAATATAGTGGCTAACTTGGACTCATTTATTTTCGATGAGGAAAGGGGGAAGATCGTAAAAAAATCCCATAAGAAGATGAAATTATTGAGAGTGCCAATGCTCATGGTAACTATGGAAATCCCACTTGTAGTGCACACTAGAAGGGACCCTATAGCCATGGCCTCAGTTAGAGTAACATTTTCACAAGACTTAGAGAAAAATATCATAAATACGGCTCAAGAAATTGAAGAGTATAAGGCAATGATCCAAGACCTAGAATAAGAGCTAAAAAGCTACAAGGTCGATAGGAATAATGTCACAGAGTTTAGGTCATATGCCTTTCAATTACAGGAGGAGTTGGGGACGACACTAAGAGTTATGTACACTAGCATAAAATAATTCCAAGACTTATTTATATAATTGCTTGCATTGTTAGATATAGTCAAGGACAAGAAATTATTTTTGTATGGAGTCCATGTAGCTATGGATGAATTGAGGAAGTGACAAGAAGAATATTAGAACATCCCTCCAAACTTGCGTAAGATGACATAAAATGAGCACCAACTCAATTACGTAGCACAAGCAAACTACCAAAAATAAGGCACAATACTTGAAAAAGATACATCCACATCAATTAGGAATTGAAAATACCTACACATAGTTGCTAAAAATACTATAGAACGATGTCAAACTTTAGTTACCCTGACTCACAGATATGGGTGCACCAAGGCCCATAGATCAAATTTTGGCAGAGTTAGAAAACCACATCAATTCCACAACGATTGTAATTGGAATGTTCACTCAAGTCACTAAAGATGTATTAAAAGAGCATGTAGTTGGACCATCTAGAGATATAAATTTTATCAATTCCTTTTTTAGTACGCTTAAAAGAGAGATGGGCCCCATGACTAGAGATGAAAAAACATATGAAGTCTCTATAGAGAAATTTATCTTTAAGCAAGTGTTAGGAATCTCTTCCCAACATGAGTTTTGGGTGGCCTATGTTAAAGATAAAGAACAAGACTGGTTGTAATTCCTTACAAATAATCTATAATTTTACAAGGTTTAAGGAAAAGGAAAAAATACAAGAAGTCAAAGGGAATGCAATAAGTCCAAAGAAGTAGTTGCAACATGTAGACTATATATGTCTAGGAGCACCTTGTATCAATGGATCTTGCTTTTTGTAAATTTGAGAACTATTTCAAGAAATTTTAATGAGGTGAAGCACTCATGGCCATTTTTTGATTAGGAGCAATGGTATTGTGTGATGGATTCTTTGTGTACTTCCAGTGTTAGTACTACCACTTACACCATTGTAAGGTTATATTGTTCATGTGTTGACTAATCTTTAATGAATTTTATGGCTTTACATTTATGTTGCTTATTTGATATTCATTTTTCTAAGATGGTAGATATATGGTTGTGACTAATTTGTTGTTACAGACTACTATGTTTACATGTATCATTCATGTTTATGTGTTTCTATTTTTTTTCTCTAATGGTTACCTATTTCAAAAGTATAAGAAGGAATTTCTAACTAACCTTCTATATTCTTAATTAATTTTTCTTCTGGCTAGGATAGTTTAGAATAACTTACTTTCTAGACATAGAGTAATTGCATACTGCACATTGCATATTGCATTTCAATCACCAACCCCACTCATTTTTAGTAATGGTGGTTGGGCCAAAATCTAGATGGGTTTCCCATCCCAAACGATGTGAGGTCTATATAGGAATTCATACTAGGAGCAATTCTATCTGTTGAATACTACTTTTCCCATGTCGATAGAAAATGGCACTAGAAGGAGGGATTGAGTTGTATGGTTGGTAGAAATACCTGGTCATCACATTGTCAAACCTATAAACCTTCAATCACTGAAACTTAACCTAGCCATTTCCATACTAGAGGTGACAATACCGAGTCAAAAAATGCTTTTGAAGATAGAGTCTCCCATTTTCAAAACCCCTAAGTCACCCCTTGAACAACTATATAATGTTACCAAATCTAAAGTCCATTCTTTACATTGTCTCACTCATAAATTCACTCGAAAGATCATGGTGATGCCTCTAGCACCTATGTTACCTATCCAAGGGCCAACTCATAAGATTCACATCCAAACTCCTCAATACATTCTTGTCAATTCTGTAGAATACTTGGTAGAACTCATTCTGCAAAATATCCCTCAACATTGGGACCAAATCCCATCATCACCCTTGTCTTCACCTCGATCTCCACAATCTCCACACTTTGAGCTTGAACTAAAAATAAAAACCAGTGAAATCTTGAATCAATTGATAGCTAACTAGATGGATGGAAACCAACCTCGCATACCAACATGGATGTCCCAAGGAGCTCTCAACTTAGGAGGGAAGCTACATGACTTCCCTACGAACCCTAAGAACCCTAAGATGGTTTTTCCTAAGTTTGACCTAGATAAGTCATGTGTTCCCGAAGATCACATAAAGGAATTCTTTCTTGTTGTAAGGTTAATGAATATCAAACATGAGGGCGTGGTTTGTATGTTATTTCCTTACAGTCTTGAGAATAAATAATCTACCTGGTATCACAATATACCAGCAAGATCCATTACAGGCTAATATGATTTTGATAAGGTATTTATCAGTGAATTCAGTGAAGAGAAAACTCCATTTACTCTTTTAAAAGAGTTAATATCCATTAAAATGGAGAAGAAAGAGAGAATCAAAGACTTTGATCAACACTTCAACACTATTATGAACACATTCCTTGTTAACGCCCAACTAGTTGAGGGAGTAATGGTAGAGTATTACACATCTACTTTACACCCATCCATTGCCATGTTCATCCAGAGGTTTGGTAAGATCACTTTGCTAGAAAATTTTGAGGAAGACAAGAAAGTGGAGAAGGAAATGCCGACCTTAATAGGAAATATAATAGGAGAGGACAATAAAGTCATGATTGTAGGAAAGAAACCCCTATTATTGACCAAGCTTGTAGAAAAGGATCCCATTGATATAGAAGGTGTGCATAAGTTGGTCATGAAGCTATCCAGTGAAGTTGTTGATCTAAAGTTTTTGGAAAAAGGGATGTCCATGCACAAACCATTTAGACCTGTCCATAGAAAAGGAAACAACCATCCCAAGCACCCAAAACCTTCGAATTTGAATTTAAATCTAGAGGAGGTGGTGATGGATAATTTTTTCACCCATTGCCAAGCCAATCATTATGAGAAGACTTGTCCCTAGTGGATCAATTCCATGAATTTGGTTATAAACAAGCTACTTGATAAAAAAATCCCTCTCTAATAAGTCAACCCAAGAAGTTGAGACTGAGGAAGCTATCGAGGAAGGGGACACAACTGGAGAATATACCGTGTTCCTTTGGGATTGGGTAGTAGATTCCAATATTGAGATAATAGTAGAGGTATTAGTAGGATATTTATAGACCACCCAAATTGCCCCAAAGAATTACAATTTAAGAAGTAAGGGACCTGTTTTTAATGCTAGTCTTCCTACTAAACCAAATCTCACATTCAAAAAATTCACACCTCCCTCTCAGACTCAGAGTAATACTATGCCCCCTTAATCCAGATCTTCTATTAGTCCCGCCAAGGCCAGTAAGACCTCTACTAACAGTCCAACCACATAAGCTATGTAGTTGTTGATGTTTGAATTGGTTAAGATTGAAACAAAAACCTCACAAAGGATATAAATCCTCCCACATTTTTATAGAGGTGATACTCTTTGACTAAAGGATATATCTTGAAGATCTTGGATTAGGGAGAATGCTAGACATCAAACCCCAAGTCTTTATTGCTTTATATATATGAAATGGTTCTTTAATAAACCGATATGATATTTATGTGCATCAAGAAGTCTTGTAACAATAGAAATATTGAAGGAAAGATTCAAAATCAAAATATCTTTGTGCTAAACATCATATATACAACACTCTTTGGTCCTTAATAAAAGTCTTTAAATAAACTTGTATTTTTCAAAAATATTAATTTACTGCCTTTTTAAAGAGAGGACTGTATTTTAATTTTTTGGGATATTCAATTTCTCAACCATGGAAACCAATTTAGATGTAATATTCATCATCTTATCTTTCCAACAATTCCTCCTGGGTGATATTTCAATTTCTGGATCTCAAGATATGAGCTCATGAAGTCGAGGTACCAAGCAGATTTATCAACATAACATAAAAATATTGCTGACTTTTATTTCAAATTTTGAAAATAATATGTCCAATTTCATCCCTCTAAAACTATTCCATCATCTTCCTTGTCGAATTCCCTTTCCAACGAGGTAAATTTTTCCCAAATCCGACTCTCGGATCTAAAAATATGGCCTCCGAAACATCAAGACTCAACAATCGTTGATTAAATTTCATGGGGTAATATGGGCCCTTGATTTCAATTCATCCTTCTCCATTAAAATTTCGACTTGTTCTCAAAATAAATAGCCCACATGCATGTGAGTTTTTGATAGTTTAATGTATATAATGAAATATTTATCAAATACTTGGTGTGAAACATATGGAGGCTATGGAGACTTAGTGATTTGACCCCTTAGAAAATTAATGAAATAATGAAATATTTTAATTGCCTAGTCATCCTCCAATAAGAACCCAATCATCATCCAGTCAGTGATGAGTTAGCAGTCCACTTCATATCTACATGTCATTAGCTGATTGGTTTCCACATTTCATGGTTTCACTTGTTTTCATGTTTCATTCTCCCACTAGTTAATAGAGTTGCCAGGTGTCACAAATAGTTGGCTGCCATGTGTCACAAATAATTGGCTACCATTTGGAATGATTTTATTGGCTAATAGTTCTTGTATTAATGAAATACAAGTTAAGTGTGGAGGTAAGGGGAAGGTGGAATGAGAAGGGGGAGAAGGTGAGGTAAGTTGACATACAGGGGGGGTGAGGAAATGTGGGTAGTGGATAAGGAGAAGATGAGGTAAGGTGACAGGGGGAGGGATAATAAATAAGGAAATGAAAGCGGATGAGTGGGGGTGAGAACAAGGAGGGATAAGAAGGTGAGGATGAGCAGGAGTCCATTCATCCGATGGAGATAAAAAAATAATCTAAGTGATGTGAATCAGTCGGGTGTGTGAGGAAGGTGATAGAGGTGTGGAGGGTGAAGTATAAAAAAAATTCTAAGTGTGGAGAGTATAAGAGTGGAGGGAGAGTGTAAGAGAGGAGAGTTTTGATAGTAGACTAAGTATATATGAGATGTAGTATAGGAGAGGAGAGGAATTTGAATAAAAATTCTAAGTATGGGAATTTTAAGAGGGAGTATGGTGAAGTAAAGAGAGGTTCCAAAATAATATTTTTTTATAAGTAAGTATTTATATAAAAATCCTTTCAACACCAGGAATTACAGTATCTCCATGTTTGTCCAAGGACTGTAGTTACTGAATTGCCCCTGGGGTAAACCAATTTAGCCAACCTCCCAAGTAAAAAACTAGCGGTTTAGATAACCAGTCAGATAACACAATTGACCAACTAGAGCGGAATCGCCCCATGGGGAAACCAATTCACCCAAGCTTCTAGACCCTCTCGTACTAACATAAGACAATCAAAATATAATTTAACCGAAAAGAAAGGTGGCAAAATATAAACATAATAACCAATAAGCCATGCAGTTTGACACCTGTGCAATAGTCCCATCTCATGCAGTGGACATGTTGCATGCCACAGTATCCAAGGTGGGTGCCTGGAGAGCTGAAGCCAAGCCTGGTGCTGCGTCGTCCACTAGAGATAGTTGCAGAGCCAGAACCAATATCGCCGTTGATTCGGCGAGTGCAGTTGGTGCATGTTCTGTGGGGTGGTGAGAGCCATGTAGAGATGAGAGTAGCTACAATATTTGTGAACCCTTCTTGTCCAGGACTTCCAGGTGAAAGCGTAGGTCATCCACCTCCCTGCGAACTTTGAAAACTAGGTCTTGCAAAATTGCAAGGTCATCTTGGAATTTTTCACATGTAGCGCAGTTGGAGCAGAAGTGGGGCTGTTCTAGAGGCTTCTCCTAGTGGACGAAGGTATCCTCACGTGGAGACTGGATTGGTGGTGAGTGCACTAGCGGTGGCACAAGAGATGAGTTCTCGGGCAAATTGGGAGGGACACCCAAGGTGGGTTGCGAGGAGGAGGAGGCCAAGTCCGGTAATGGCCTTGGAGAAAATCCCAGTGAATTCCCCAATAGGTCGAACCACTCAACTCTACAAGCCCATGGTGAGGAAATATGCGGGAGGCCACTATGGATCTGAGTGGAATGACCAGAAGAGGAGGGTGAGGAGGGCGATGATCTATGCGAGGGTGCGGGAGCAGGTTGAGGCCGAATTTCCATGCACGACCAGTTTTGTTACCAAGTCGAGCTGCGCTTGGATTTACCTCGTAGTCTAGGCATGGCTAGAGTAGGGAGAAGGTGAGAAGGCACAACAAAATGGAAAATTGGCAGGTGAGCACCAGAGGAGGGTGTAGACCGCGGGATGGCTCTGGTGAGAAGAGATAAGGATGAATAAAACTCTGATGAGCTCCATGGTATGAATACCACTAGAGAGGGAGGACACACATGTGCATAGGTGACCAAAATAATGGTGATTCCATCGATCAGATGGGAGGGCAGAGCAGAGAGCACTTGGAGCATTAATGGTGCTTTGGTATGAGTGAAGTGGTTTTAAGTTCATGGTGCGGGAGGAGGGGAGGGGCATGCACCGTCACATGGCTGGTACTGCACTAGCAGGAGTCGTCCCCTCCCTCGTGACACTTGTCCTTCACTAACACCCCATATGGGGGGCTCTCTATAGCAACAGTCATATCCATGCATCTCTGGAGGGTTGGATGCACATGGTGGGTGGAGGCCAGGAAAAGAAGGTCAGATCCTTCCAAGGAAACTCCAATGTTGGCTAAATCATTTGTAATCTGACTGGCCTTCCGTATCACATGCGAAAGGATGAGATCTTGGTGAGGCCGAATGAGAGTCACAATGGTCCCGATCCCATAGGAGAGACGCCAATAGGGCGAGATTTTGTCCGGGTCCACTCCATTCAGAAATTTCCCAAAGAGGTTAAGAATAACTTGGGAATCCCCTTTCATAATGAATTTATGGTATCCCTGAACTTGAGTGATTTGAATACCTTTTGTAACACCCCATAGATCTACCTTTTGTAACACCTTATAGATCTGCCACGTTTTTTGTGGTATGACCGATGCTACCTGCTGAGATGAGAAAAATGTTCCCTTTCATTTTGCGGAAGACCACACCAAATCCTACTGCCCTTGGATTCCCTTTTGATGCACCATCGAAATTCATCTTGATGAAATCTTCAGGCGGAGGGGACCAAAGAGAGTGGCTATCCTTGAGTTTGGATCACTGGGGTGAAATGGAGGATGATGATTTTAAAGAGACATTCCAACTGTCCAGGATGCCCTGTTCTCGTGCTGGACAAATCAAATCCACTTCTGTCACTATTGTAGACTGATGGTTTCTCTGATGTTGTTGCAAATTTGGGTCCAGATAAGTTGCCAATCCCTCTGAGTAGTTCGAAAGATTCATCTGTTTCTCTCTTTCCATAGTTTCCATATGATGAATCCAGGGAGTACCTGCTAGATGCGGTTCAGAATGGCCGATTGGAAAGTTACATCCCGCCATTCTTCAATGGTTGTCCCAAGGCCCTCTCACTTGCGATCTGAAGTGCGCATGAATGTAGTGCATTAATCCCAGACTTGGGAGCTATAGGAGAAGATATTGAGTTGGTGATTTTCTGTTTCCACTTCCTTCAAGCATAGTGGACATATGGAAGGCCTCGTGAATCTCCACTTCATGAGATTGTCCCAAGTGAGAATGTTGCCATGAGCCACCAACCAAAGGAAGGTACTGACTTTTGGTCAATGCTTGTTTGACCATATTTTTGTTCAATCCTTCTCATGGGGATTGTGATTGTGGTACGCCTTGATTGTGTAAGCTTCTTGGATGTTGAAGGTGCCCCGTGAAGAATGTCCCTATCGTAGGATGTCCTCTCCCTGTAAGATTTGAATTTTCCTGGAATTGGTCAGATTGTACCAGGGTTGTAGATCCACTTGCTCTACAATATGGAGGTCCCCTCTAGTGGATTTCCAACTTCTCCAAGTGGCGCCAGGGGTATGCTCTTTCCAGCAGTATGCTACTGTTGTCAGTTTCACTTAGGTAGCTGGGAAAAGGAAGGTGTCATCTAGGGAATCTTGTGCCAGAGAAAAGAACTGCTACCACGAGTCATTCCAGAAGGAAGTTTCTCTTCCATTTTGGATTTCCTAGAAGGCGTGATTGACCACTAAGAGTCGATTCTGCTTGGCTACCATCCAAATCAGGGACCCTGGAATGTCCTCATTCCATATGATTAGGTTCTTTTCAGCGATGTTGTGCATATACTTTATCCTCCACAACATGGCGCAAAGATCTTGAGGTTTCTTGATCCATCTCCACCAAATTTTGGCGCTCAATTCTTTGTTCAGAGTTCCCAGATCTCTTATCCCTAAGACACCTTGAGATTTGGGCTTGCAGAGATTTTCCCAGCTAATCAACGCTAGTTTTTTTTCGATATTTGCCCCCTACCACATAAAATTTGTTTGTAGGGTTTTGGTAGCATTTAGAATGAAGCTTGGAGCAACCAAGGTCAAGAAGGTGTATATAGGCAGGGATTGTAGGGCAGACTTAAGGAGTATAAGGAGACTAGGGAGGTTGAGAGCACGAAAGGTCCAAGAGGCTATCCTTTTCGTGAAAGAGGTGAGAAGGCTTTCCCAGGAGATTTTTCTTAGGGTCTTGTCGAGGAGGAGAATACCTTGATATTTGGATGGAAGGGAGCTTCATGTGAAACCCAAGATCATTGTAATGTGGAGTTGGACTGAAATCAAGGTGTTAAAGAAGAAGATCTAGGATTTTTCTTTGTTAATATCCATTCTTGAGGCATCGCAGAAGGTTTGAAGAATAGATAGGATTTTTTGGGCCTCTTGGACCATGGGGGATCCCATCATTAAGGTATCATCAACAAATTGACTGTGAGAGACTGAAGGATTGATGCCATGCAATGGTAATCATGCCAAGGTATGGTCTGCAATTGATTATGAAGAGGAAAGGTGACAGGGGATCCCCTTGCCGAATCCCTCAGGTGGGTGAAAATGGACAAGAGGGAACTCTGTTGATGAGGATAGAAAAGAAGGTAGAGGAGTTGAGATTTAAAATCTAGTCAACCTAGGAGGAGTCAAAACCAACAGCCAAGAGAACAGACTTCATGTAATCCCATCTTAGCTTGTAAAAATCTTTGGAAAGATCTAATTTTAACATCATACCTGAAGTTTGGGTCTTCTGAAGAGAATGGATGACTTTGTGTGCCAGAATAATGTTGTCCAATATTTTCCTTCCTTCCACATATCCTGACTGCTCGTGCAAAATAATGAAGGGAAGGAGAGGTTTGAGGCACTAAACAATCACCTTTGTTAGTATCTTGTAGATTGCATTGCAAAGAGATATTGGTCTGAACTGTTTTATGTGATTGATTTTCTCTTCTTTGGGAATGAGGGTGAGGAAGGTGGCATTGAGGGATGGAAGAACTTGAGTCGAAGCCCTAGAGTCTTCAAAAATATCCCACACTTCCTCCCTTACCATTGGCCAACAGTGGTGGAAAAAGTATGAAGTGAAGTCGTTCGACCTAGGAGCCTTTCCTTCTGGAGTGTCGTGAAGTGATAGATCCACTTCCTCAATCATTATAGGCCTAGTCAGTGCTTCATTCTATTCCTCCGTGATTGTGGAACATATGTGATGAATGATTTGAGCTATGGCTTGAGATCTATCCCCCATAGGCTCGAACAAAATATCTTGGTAGTAGGAGACCAACTCTGATTCTAGGTCCTTGTGAGAGTGGAGAGTGTTCCCTTCTTCTGTGACCAGATGCGAGATATGGTTGACATGTCTTCGTTGGACCTGTGGAAGAATTTGGTATTTCTTTCTCCCTCCTTTAGCCATTGGACTTTGGATTTTTGTCTCCATAAGATCTCCTCTTGGGCTCTCCTTTCCTCCAACTTTTGACTTATCATTGCTTCCTGCGTCCTGAGCTCCTCAGTGATGCTCTGATCTCTTATTTGGATCTGTAGGATCCTCATTTGTTCATTCAGATGTTGTTGGTCCTCGAAGATATTTATGAAGGTTTGTTTGTTCCATATTTTGAGGCACTTCTTGAATTTTTTGAGTTTCTACTGGAATCTATACATCTTGGAGCCATGCTGAATGGGCTACTCCCTCCACCAAGTGTGGGCCCTTCTTTGAAAATCTGGGTGGTTGAGCCAAAATTGCCAAATCTGAAGGGTTTGTGTCCTGGAGAGGCTGGAATGTCTAGCCACAGTTGGATGGGATAGTGATCCGATCCAGGGGTGTCAAGGATGTAAGCTTCCATAGATGTGCCATACATTAAGAGGGAGTTTGAGATGAGGAAGCGATCCAAGGCGAAATCTACCTATTGGGATCCTAATCTTTGGTTCATCCAGGTATAGAGTCCATTTAGTGTTTCCATGTCAATGAGGCCTAACTTTTCGATTATGGATTGAAAGTGCACTGACTCTGCCTCAAGTCTACATGTTTCTCCTCTTTTCTCATCCAGATTGCAGATCATATTTAAATCACCTCCAAGAACCCATCGAATTCCTGAGGTAAGGGTGGCAAGTCTTTCCAGGTTTCTAATGAAGGCAGTTTTGTCTCATGGTGTGGCCATTCCAGAAACATTTGTGAGGTATACGGGCTTATTGGATCCAATAAGCTGATAAGTCGCTGATATTGACCACCTGGTGGTGAAGAATTTTTCCAGGATCACTAAAATTGGGTTCCATAGAATTTCCAGACCTCCGGCTGAGCCCGTTTCATTAATGTAGATTCCTTTCCCTTGCTTCTAGCAACAAGAGAGAACTCAATCCAGTTCCTCCATTGCACATTTTTTTTATTGTAGCAACATGATGTCTAGTTGTTCTGTTATAATACACTCTCGTAGTAGCCTTTGCTTACTACGACCATTGAGTCCCCTAATATTCCAAGAGATGAGCTTCATGATGAGGATGGGGAGGGGAGAGGGGGAACGCTATCAGAAATGAGATGAGCATGATCCGAGTTAACCATGAAGTGTCCAATCTCCTGTATGAGATTCTGAGTGGATTTCCTTCCCCTTTTATTTTCGTCTTTCTGAGTTTTACATTTCTCTTTCAGTATATTCCCTTGTATACCCAGGCCAGAGCCGGATCTAGCAGTGGAGCCTGCTGAAGATTTGAGGAAGACTTTGTGGACTTTACGTAACTGGTCTAGAGGGATGGTGTATAATTTCTTGTGTCGATAGGCTTGTTCTAGATGTTCCAAGTCTAATCCGGCTAGATCTTTCTCATCTAGGTCCATTTCTGCATCTCCATATTATATATCTAAGGGTTCTACCTCCATAGCATTAGAGGTTGAAATGGAAGAGGTTTTCTCCATGACAGGGGTATCCACCACTTTCCATTTTGCTTGGCTTTGCTGAGCCTCCACCGTGGAAGGGATCTATGGAGAATCCACATTCTATGGAACCTGTTGTAGGGAATCAAAAGGGTTGATGGAGGGCGGTTCCCTATTGGCCGTAGCAACCGTTCACCTAGCCCCTTGTGTGCATTTTCTTGCTACTGGAATTAAGCTATCCTTAGTTTTGCTTGTTTCTGGATTTTATTCCTTGCTTGTCATGTTGAGGGGGAAGTCTCTGAAGAGGTTCTCGTGTTCGTGGAATTTCCTACAGTGGAACTATATGTGCTCATAATCAATGGTTTGTGACCAATCCTCATCATGGTATTCCAAGCCAATGGAGCCTGGTAGCGACTTAGAGATGTTCAGGTAGATACAAATGCATGCCTATGAGGTGTACCTCTGCTGTTTTGTTGCCTCTGAATATTTGACATATACTCCAATGGTGTTTCCAATGCCCGCCAACACCTCTTCCAACCATAAATCCCGTGGCAAGGAATAAATTCATATCCATAATGGTGCATATGCAAAATCCTTTGTTTCAGGGCTAAACTTCTCCATCCAAAACCACAAGAAGAGACTAGCTAAGTTAAAAAAATAAGGGCCTCCATAAAAAATGTGGTTCCTGTCCTATGGATTGTGCAATATTATTGTGAAGAACCCTTTGGAACCCAACTACAGATCATAACGACATTTGGGCTTCCACCATTGGTGAATCCATTTTACCAGCTCCTGTTCGGAGGGCCATAACCCTAGATATTTTTCGACTAGTGCATAATCTCTCATGTATTTCTTATGTTCTTCTATTCTGGGTGTGCTTATGACGTATTTTGGTGCTTGCGACGCCTGAGGAATACACTTTCCAGGTACTTAGCATCACTTTGATCTTGTCGGAGCATTCCCTGAGTCGATTTCCATTTCCTTTTCTTTGAATGAGCCTTGAAAAAGAAGCTGGGAGCATAGATCGGGTGGGGGTTCAAAGGTCGACCGCCTGGAATCCCCACTTGTCTTTCCTTGCGCCATCGCATGATTGTAGGAGGCACCTCTCGACCCTCCCTTGCTTGGGAGCATTTTTCCCCACCAGGGGTGTCCAAGTGCACCAGGGATGAGTGCAACCCTAACCTAACACATCTTACTCAGAGCTCTTGAAATTGCATCTGTATGGTCAGATTTCAAAATAATATGAGTTTCAAGATAATATGATAATTTCCAAGATAATCTATGGTTCTAAGAAAACAAAATATGAGAAGTTCCAAGATGATATGCAGTTCCAAGCTAATATGATTCCAAGACAAGAATTGTAGTTCCAAGAAATTAGACATGGTTCCAAGAATTCTTAATTCCAAGAAAAGTTGGCTTTGCTGCATATTGAGGAAGTGATCTTTTTCCAGTTTGACTAAAATCTAGATATATCGAGAATACAAACTATGATTTTGAATCAGAAAAATGTGTGACAAAGTTGAGATTGAGGGCTACACAATGAACTTATAATAGTTCAAAATTTTTCTTTTTCTGATGCCATTTTTTATTATTATTCCAAGAGCAGGAAAATAGAGGTGACCAATTTTTGATCAACATTTGGCTTCAACTGCGGGATAATAAACCCTTGTGGGTTGCTGAGAAAACCAGAATCTGAAGACCAATTGCCTTCTTCATTGGTCTATGAAGTCATATTCGAAATGGATTCTCATAATTCTTCCTCCACGAAGTTATTCTCAAATATTGCTTCCACTTAGCGACTACTTTATTATGCAAAAATTTCTCTGAAAAAGTAAACTTTATACAAAGAAGATCTACCTACCATATTTTAATTGAAAGAAATGGACATTTTTAGGTGTAGGTAGATTTCCAATGGAGTCATTCAAGCATCCATTTGATCTATGGAATGAACTCCAGAAATGTGGAACATATTGGGGCTTGTACCAATGAGTTAGGGGCACTCTCAATGTCTGCTGGAGAAAAAATGAACCATATATGCTGAGAATATGATGGCATTGTTGTTATGGGACTTATTGATAAATGTAGACATAAACAAATCTCCCTAGATCCATCTAGATCTAGAACAAAACAAAACAGAATATGACGCTTTCCCTAAGCTCTAATCATTGAGTTTAATATTTAACAATAGATAAGCAACACGCCATTTAAATATCACTTCCTCTTGCCATTTTCATCCTAGCTCCACTCTAGTGCTCCTGTGATATTGAATCTTCAAGGGAACACAAGCCAACCAAAGTGAAAGCAATAATATACTCAACGAGAACCTATGTATGTGATCAAGGAATCATACAATAAAACAAGATGAGTTTTATGGGAAAGAAACATATCATTGTATCATATTAATAATGAAAGTGGATATTACAACAAAAACATTGATGTTGTAAGGTTCCTTCCAACAGTTCCTTGCTTCCCACACACTTCTGCTTCAAGGATTTTGATATCAACAATCTATCTTGACAAAGCAAAGCTCAAAGCCAATATACAAGCTCCAAAAACTACAAGTTACATAACCCAATCTAACTTTCTCCATGAGAGCTCCTCTCCTTTTATAAGCTAAAGAGGATAAGGTGAGGAGGTTAGCATGATCCCACTAAATTAGAAAAGTGAGTAAGATCCAAGCCAATCGGAGGTCACCTCACCATAGAAGCTTCTCCTTCTAGAAGCATCGAGAAGATGCTCATTTTTCCTACGTACAAAAATCGTCACACCCCTATAACTAAGAAAAGTGCAACGACGTCACAGTCCAAGTTTAGTACAACATGAGATGATCTAGGATTGTTGCACCCCTAACATAAGGTAGGGTACAACTATCCTCCTTAATAGGGTTTTTACAAAGGAAAAGACAATTTCTTCTCTCAGGAAAAGTTCTTCTCCCTTCTTTCTTCAGGAATTCAGGCCACTAATCCTTCTAAAGACAAAGGATAGGTTTACATCATTAATGGTCATAAGGGATGACAAAAATAATGTGTAACAATTGCTTGGACAACAATGCTTTGAAACCATGTTTCAATGAAATCAATTCTTGGTTGCTCCAGAATGCTACTTTTTTTTATTGGCTGAGGAGTTTCCAATCTAAGAATTTTTTCATCTTTCTCCTCACTATTGACCACATCCAAGATTCTTGATTCACTCAAAATGTGTTGAAAATATTCTTCCTCCATGTAATGGTAATATTTCTAGTCATTGCTCTCAAGATTCATTTCTTCCATCGATTATTCTTGTTGCCAAATCTTCTTGTGAATTTTCTGTTTGAAAGTTGTTTGTCATTGATGTCAACCCTAGAAGAAGCCCTAAAGCAAGTTTGGAAGCATCTATAAGTGATGGGTGTATTTGAATAAGTCTCTAAAGTGGTTCCCTTATGGCATAAATTTAAGCATAGCCCTCACGGGAAGACGCTTTGAAGAAGTATACAAGAAGACATGGAAATATGACTAAGTGGTTAAGTGGTTAAGAAGCCTCGAAGGTGTGGTCGTGAATCTTGAAGTTGATTGAATAAAAAGAGTATGAAGAACATTGCAAATACATGCAAAACATTCATTGATTGATAGTCCTCGTCAAGCTGTCTCCAACGGTAAGTGGCACGCCACGTGGTTCCTTGCGGTTGAGGAGTTATGCCCTCTTAAAGATGAAGCCTTGAAGTATGGTCAAGAATTCTCAGATCTAAGGTCAATAAGTTATAAGGAAGCCCCATATCTAAGGTCAATAAGTTATAAGTTGGCCCTAAAGTCAAGTAAAGGAGAAAACATTGTTGCAAACAAGAAGTTACAAGTCGACTCAAGGTCAAGTAAAGAAGGTTCTTGGAAGAGTATAAAAACACATTAAGAACATATCATTTTCATCATTCAATCTTGTCATCTCTTAGCATAATATTTGCAGTGAATTTCAGAGGAAAGATGAAGTGAAGAAGGGTGAAATTCCAATGGAAGATGAAGTCTTGTGATGATGTGTTCTAAGGTATGTTTTTTAAAGTCATCTTAAGTTTTTTTTCTATAACTATTTATTTAGAATGATTCAGATAGTGAAACTTGGAGGCTGTTGAGAAGACATATCAAGGTACCTATGGTACAAATTTTAGATTCCGAGTGATTTTACATTTGGATATACACTCTGTGGAAGAAGGGGTTTTTGACTAGTCATGTAACTAGTCTCAAACATGTGTTTCAGTTAAAACAATCATAAATTCTTCATAGATGATTCAAATTTCGTGAGACTGATTTCATTATAAAGAGTACAATATGTAGTAATTTTTGTATGATTTTTAGAATCATATGTAAAATATTGAGCATATGGAATGCTGTACAAGTTCACTCTCCAAAATAGGACAAAATTCAAGAAGGCCTGCCATATTCACTATATATATTTTTCAATGAAGAGTAAAGGAGATAAACTTGGAGGAGTTTCAAAGAAGATATCGAAGAATGTTGGGTACATGTTTAATACCTTGATTCATTATAGGTACGGAGTTATACTTGTTGAAATTTAGGGTTTGTGACTAATTCATAATCTAGTCCCAAACAAGTGTTCAAGATAAATTTAAGAAGTGATATTGCGGTTTATATGTGGACCCGATTTCTAAGTGGACCCAGGTTGATGATGTTGATATATTATTTGTGGTGATGATGATGTATTAGTTATGGTGTATCCAATTTTGATGATGATGGTGTATTAGTTATGGTGTATCCAGTTTTGACAATGATGATGTATCAATTGTAGTGGAGCTAGTTTTGATGATGATGATGTATCAATATCAATGAAAACAAAAGTGAAGGGTTGAGTCTCACACTTATATTCTAGGGAGGAAGGAAGGGGAAAGCAAAGGGAGTTGAATCCTACTTCTAATTGGAGCCAAAGAATCTAGGGAGTTGAATATTCCTTCAGGTTGGAGCCTATAAATCAGGGGATTGGAGCCTCCTTCCAGTTGGAGCTGGAGAATTTGGGGAGTTGTAGCTTCCTTAAGGTTGGAGCCTATAAATCAAGGGGTTTGAGCCTCATTCCAGTTGGAGCTGGAGAATTTGGGGAGTTGTAGATTCCTCAAGGTTGGAGCCTGTAAATCAAGGGGTTGGTGCTTCCTTCCACTTGGTGTTGGATAATTTTGGAAGTTGGTGCTTCCTATGAATGTAATATTATGATATATAAGAAAGAATTATGTGGTTTTCTCCCATTTGGGTTTCCATGTAAAATTCTTGTGTACTGTGTATATGTGGCTATATGTTATGCATTGTTCTTGATATATTGATTGTAATCTAAAGTGATAAATTGTTGATAATGTGATGTTTACAAATTATGGTTAAAAGTGGTAAAAAGTGCTCAATAGTGATTCACCCTCCCTCTTAGTATTGGTGAATATTCCATCAATTGGTATCAGAGCAGGTCCTTCAGAAATAATCTAACCACTGGAAGGTAGATCATGGAGTGCACTAAGAATGGAACGCTAATATTTGATGGTCATAACTATGCCTTCTGGAATAGAAGGATGAAAACATTTTTGTAGGCATAGGGATTTGATGTTTGGCAAACAATAGTAGATGGATACAAGGCACCTACCACTCCCCCAACAAATAAATATGGAAATAAATGGTCTAAAAACAATTTGAAGGCTACAAATGCCATTCTGAGTGCTTTGGTTGATTCAATATATTTCAAGGTTATGCATTGTGACTCTGCAAAGGAAATGTGGAACAAACTTTAAAATTCCTATGAAGGAGATGCCAAAGTCAAGGAGGCCAAGCTTCAAACTTATAGAGGTAAATTTGAAGAATTGAAAATGAAGGAAGATGAAGATATTGTAGCCTACTTTCTACAGGTTAATAAAATAATGAATGATATTAAAGGATTAGGAGAAGAAATCAAATGTTCAAAGATTGTTCAAAAGGCACTAAGGTCTCTTCCAATGATATTTGATCCTAAGATTTCAGCCCTAGAAGAAAGAGAAGATCTTGCTACGTTGAGCATGGATGAGCTACATGGGATAATTACAACTTATGAAATGGGAACATAACATGATAATCTATCCAAGAAGGAATAAACTTTCAAAGCAACGAAAAGAGAAGAAAGAATAAGTAAAAGTCAATGCAAACTCTGAACTGCAACGATGATTAAGATGAATATGAAGAAATAACCAACTTCATAAGGAAGTTGAAGAAAGGAACTGGAAAGTACAAAGGTATGCTTCCCTTAAAGTTCTTTAATTGTGGTAAAATTGGTCACTTTTCTACTAAATGTCCTTATGCTAAGAATTTAGATAGTTATGAAGAAGAATTTCCCAAGAAAGATAAGAAATATCAAAAGGGAAACAAGAAAGTTGATAAAAGAAAATTCTGCAAGAAAAGCCTCTACTCAAGAGAAGATAGTTCCTTATCTGATGAAGATGATGATAGTGACAATGACTCAGAAAGAGTGATCTTCATGGAAATGGAAACTCATAATGGAGCCCCTGAAAATGATGAAAAAGATTATGAAGAAGGTGAAGTAGATCTTGAAGCATAACTAACTAGTGTCTTAAGTGAGCTAAAAATAGAAAGGAAGAAAATCAAGTCATTCAAGGAAGAATTGATCAAACTAAATGAGACTTCTTAAAATTCCAAAGAAGTTTCTCATTTAGAAATCAAGGTAAAAGAAGGAGAAAAGAGAGAAAATATTTTGCAAGTCATCTTAAGGAAAGATTTGAAGACTTGAACAAGCTTGAAACAAAATTTTGTCAATAATAAAAAAGACTTGAAGAAGAAATCATCTCCTTGAAAACTCAACTTGAAGAAGAAAAGAGAATGGAAGAAATAATCAAGATCCAGATGATAAAGAAAGAAGAAGATTGTGAGAAACTTGAAGAAGAAGTCACGTCATTGAGTGTTGAAGTCAACAAGCTCAACAAGAACTTGAAAATCTCTCAAGTGGTAGAGGACATTATCAACAGTCAAAGGTCATGCTATGACAAGTCTGGACGAGGATACAAGAAATTTTGAGAAGGAATCAAGCTCCATGACGAAAAAAACAAAACAAAAGAGTTATGCAGAATTCAACGGAAGTCCTAAGACTTCAAAGGATAATATTTAGGTAATGGAAGAAGATCAACAAATCAGAGGAGTGCGGAATAAACAATCAACAATGGAAAGGAATGAATGCAAAAGAGATGTATTTCCAAGAAGACCTTCTACCTCCAGGCATCAAATAAGTTTCAATAATTGTGAAGGAAAGAACAAAAGAGAAGATCACAATCAACTAAGGCATGAATTTAGAAGGACTACTTCACAAAGAGGATCGTTTATTCCCAGGTATCGAATTTTCTTTCTTGGTTATTGTTTTACTTGTAATAACTTTTTACATAAAGATGTAGATTGCAGAGCGTATGGAAGAAATGTTCAAGAAATAGATGGTTATGTGGCTCCTTACAATATTGAATGTTACAATTTCCACAACTATGGACACATAACTCGTGATTGTATAAGCATGATGAAGTATCCCATGAAAGAAAACACTGATATCAGGTACAAGAAGGTTTGGAGAAGAAAGAAAAAAACAAGAAGAACAAGCGAATGAAGAACTCCTAGAGATCATGCTCACATGATTTACAAAGTTGCATGACGAATCTACATGCAAAGAGGGAGATGTCAAGATTCAGAATAATGATCCTTCTGGAGAGGAACCTTATATATTTTTCTAAGCCATCTGGCTTGGAGACTCCCACTAATGTGAATATTAAAGAGGTGGAGTCCAAGCAACAACTATTACAGATTGGAGAACTATCTTTCAGGTAGTCTAAAGTGTTTGCAGAATTTGGGAAGATAGATTTAGAATGGTTTGATGTAAGAATTGCAGAATATCTCGTGACAAATTGGTTAAGGAACATTTTTCAAAATAGATCCTCATGCAGGTATGAATAGGTCAGCTGGCGGTTACAAGGAATATCATTGACACACTTTTGAGGCAAATATTTATGATTGTAAAGATGATTCCAAGCATGTATTTAAGTAGGTATATATTCATTACAGATTTGAGAATTTATACTTGTTGTAGACTTGCAAAGTTTGATTTGAAGATAGAGTATACTAGTGGAAATATTTGATTCCACTTGAGAAGAAGGAATATGTGGTGATCAATTGAAACATATTTGGAGAAGTCTTCAAAATATTAAAGTGACAAATGGGTCGACATTGTGTGCAGTTGAGTAGCAGAGTCATGTAAAGTTTTGTGACATTTGGACAAGAGATGAATTCATGAGATATTTGGTAGGTATAGAAGACAATACTTGTCATGAATCAGAGAATATACATGACAGTGGATGAAATCATGAGTTCAAGAGGAATTGTAGAAAGACTTGTTGTCACTTTCATTAAGAGGAATTTTTAGTAAAGCATATGACTAAAAAAATAAGCATATTGATAGGTGGAACCAGCTAGTCACAGGAAGTCAAGCTGTGAGAGGCATAACAAGACAGGAGGAGAGAAACCGTCAGGAGGAGATTGTTGAATGATTATTTAATTTATGTCAGCGCAGTGAAGATGACAAGCCATGAAGGAACAAAAGCAAGAGATAAATATCAGAAGCATGAAGATAGGGAGAGAGATTTTTAAAATAATGTATACTATCAGGGGGAGTTACCTTTTTCCATTGATTTCAAAGGGGGAGAGAAACATCAGAAGCATGAAGACAGGGGGAGAAATTGTCACATGGAGAGTATGAGCATTGCCATCAATTCCAAAGGGGTATATTGTTAGAAAGTTGGTTTCCATTGATGTCAACCCTAGAAGAAGCCCCAAAGCAAGTTTGGAAGCATCTATAAGTGATGGGTGTATTTGAAGAAGTCTCCAAAGGGGTCCCCTTATAGTGTATCTTTAAGCATGGCCCTCATGGGAAGACGCTTTGAATAATTATACAAGAATCCCTGGAAATATGGCTAAGTGGTTAAATGGTTAAGAATCCCCATATGTGTGGTCATTAATCCCTAAGTTGATTGAAGAAAAAGAGTATGAAGAACATTTAAAATTCATGCAAAACATCCATTGATTGATAGTCCTCGTCAAGCTGTCTCCAATGGTAGGTGGCACACCATGTGGTTCCTTACGATTGAGGAGTTATGCCCTCTTAAAGATGAAGCCCCAAAGTATGGTCAAGAAGCCTCAGATCTAAGGTCAAGAGTTTGTACGGAAGCCCCAGATATAAGGTCAGGACATTATAAGTTTTCCCTAAAGTCATGTAAAGGAGAAAATGTTGTTGCAAACAAGAAGTTACAAGTCAGCTCAAGGTCAAGTAAAGAAGGTGCTTGGAAGGGCATAAATACACATTGAAACCCTCTCATTTTCATCATTCAAATTTTGATCTCTTAGCATAATATTGGCAGTGAATTTCAGAGGGAGGATGAAGTGAAGAAGGGTGAAATTCCTAGGGAAGATGAAGTCTTGAGATGATGTGTTCTAACGTATGTTTTTAAAGGTTATCTTACCATTTTCACTATAAATTGTTTTTAGAATGATTCAGATAGTGAAACTTGGAGGATGTTGAGAAGACATATCAAGGTACTTTTGGTACAAATTTCAACTTCCAGTTCATTTTAATTTTGAATATTTGTGGATCATAAGATTTTTGACTAGTCTTGTAACTAGTCTCAAACATGTGTTCTAGGTAAAACAATCATAATTTCTTCATAGAGGATCCAAATTCTATGAGATCAATTTTATTGGATAGAGTACAATCTTTAGTATATTTTGTGTAAGTTTCATAATTAGATATAAAATATTGAGCGAGTGGCATGTTGTACATGCTCGCTCTCTAGAATAGGCCAGAATTTAGGAAGTTCTGCCATATTCACTATATCTCTTTTTTCGGTGAAGAGTAAAGGAGAAAAACTTGAAGGAACTTCAGAGAAGGTGTTGAAGAATACCGGGTACAAGTTTCAGATCTTGATTGATTACAGGTACAAATTTATACTTGTTTAAAGTTAGGGTTTGTGAAAAATCTAGAAACTAGTTGTTATCACTGAAATTTCGTCCGCACAGGGCGACAAAGAACTCCACATCGTCAGCACAGAAAAACAGTCATTCATGGCACAAGGATTAACTCCAC